>PVJO010006523.1:0-88746 GCA_004026905.1 Hystrix cristata
TGAAAAATCAGTACACATTTGATTAAAGCTGAGAGACCTGGGGAAGAGGATGGGGAGATGGAAGAGGAAAATAATAAATGCTGACAGCCCGGGCTTTCCTTCGGCTGCAGCCCTGGCAGACTAAAAGGCAACAGGTCAAGACAGATGTGGGGCTAGCTTCCCTCACACGGATGGACACACATGCTTTGTTTTCGTCCTCTGGGTTGCAAAACAGTGTTCTCTATCTGCAGGGCCAAGGGGAAGGGAGAGAAAGAGGAGAGAAGAGAGGGCAGGAGCGCTAAGAGGCAATCTCGAAAGGCTGCAGCAACTTTACTGGTTACAGAACAGAACTTTTTCAGAGATCAAAAGGCAAAATCTTGTCATGGATAAGTGTCTCTGATCCATCTGAAAATAAATTACAAACCAGCTAACCAAACAAAACACAACAGCCCCTATGAGCTGATGTATTCGGCCTGGTGAGGCTTTTCTGTATGTCAGGAGAGAACAAAACGAGAGCGGGTCTGGCTCATCTCCTTGTCACAGAACTATTGTCCCTCCCCTCCCCGGGGGCTGTTTCAATGGTCAAGACATAAAGCCTCCTGAGAAAGCAGACTCAGGGCAGGCTAATGACCAGGGCTGTGCTAATGGCTGAGGGTGCCTCCGCGTAAGGATGCCGGAATTTCGAGTTCCCGGGTCCAGTCGGCAATGGGTTTCCCCAAACCAGTGTGCGTTGATATCCGCTAGCTCGTGCCAGCACGGACCAGCTGAGAAGAGCTTCTGCCGCCCTTGCCCCAAAGTGCATCCTAATGCACAGCTGTGCAACTCTGTGCAGTTAACTTCTCTGGAACTTTCTAAATCTTGTTGATAAAATGAAGACATTGGAATGGTTACACCCTGAGGATCTTCCAGTCTAAAAAGTATATACTTGTATAAAAGACATTTTTGCATATCCTTTCTTTTTCTCTCTCTTGCTCCTCTCTACCTTTCTTCTTTCCTCTTTTTGCCAAGTCTCACTCACCTGCCTCACAAGGGCCAATGAGGCCCTACAGAAAAACCAGGCAAGCCAGTAAGTCAGGAATTGTGTTCACAGGTTTGGAGGAGCTGATATCCTATGATGATGATTTAACTGTCTAGCTCTGAGGCTCCAAGAGAAATCCCCCCATCTTGGGTTCAGTGAGGAGTAAGAAAAACCAGGCAGTCAGCAAGCGTTTCCTGGTTACGTTTTGAGGGTACAGAGCCATAAATACTGTCCCTGTATCAAGAAGTGTGGGTTAGCATACAATAAAGTATGCAGACAGAAATGTAGTATTTCTGCTGCAGAAATCAAGCCAAGCTACTGGGCGAAATGATGAGCAACTGAGGCATCATGCTGATTGAAGGGAAGTAAACGTTATAGATCCAAATCATGGTTTTGGGAGAGGCAAAGTAATGTGGAAGCTTAGCAAAACCAGGAAGTAATACCACCATTTTTCATCGAATGTGTCTATCCCTATAAACTGAGAAGTCACTTCATTTGGGATGGACCTATCCACTCAACAGATGTAATACATGTAATTAGCATTTATTGAGCACTGGATGCTACATCGGTACTAAACTCCCTACAGATACATCTCATTTAATACTTGACAATATAGGGGGTCAATGTTAAGGACAAATTAATAGTCACAGATTCTACCCTTCTCTGTACCTGGTTCTTTTATCTGTGAAATGGAACAGATAAAAAGTATGTATCTCATACACTCAGTGTGATTTTTTTTCAGTTAAAAATTATGCAAAGTACGTAGGATAATGTTAAAAACATAGTAAAGGCTGCATAAATGTTATTTCTTGTTGTATCATTTTAATGCCTAGAGAGTATAAGTTATGGGCCCAGGTCACACGGCTAGTGTGGGGCTTGAATCCAGTTCTGTCAGTCTCTAAACTCTCCACTGTGCTGCCTCTTGTGATGAAAGTTATCACTGTAGAGCCCAAGATTTCTTGATGACAACTTCTGTAATAGCTAAGTAGGGTGAGGGGTGTAGCTATGCGGTAGAGGGCTTGCCATGCATACAGGAGGCCTGGGTTTGATCCCCAGCCCTGGAAGGCAATATAATAATCATTTAATAACTACTACCATTACCTCTACTACTGCTAATTATTACTGTTATTAGTATTCAAGTAAACTCAGTACCATCTGTGTGACTTCTGCATTCTACCTTTTAAAGTCACTATTGATCTATGGTTTGAATTATTTTGCCTCAGAAAGAAGTCAGGCAAAATTGTGACATAGAGAAACAGACCTTAATTAGAGCTGGAAACTCTGGTTGGTCTTTACTTTGAGGTGAGCAG
Organism: Hystrix cristata; assembly: GCA_004026905.1. Taxonomy (NCBI): domain Eukaryota; kingdom Metazoa; phylum Chordata; class Mammalia; order Rodentia; family Hystricidae; genus Hystrix; species Hystrix cristata. The sequence goes on from PVJO010006523.1 coordinate 2,308, forward strand.
ATTGAGCTGCTTTGTACATTATCTAGGAGTCCAGAGACTTGACCATCCCATGCAACCCTCACTCTGGGCTTTCTCCATCCTCCCACCTTCCCCTAATGACTCACCTCGCACGGGACACCGGGATTCCGGCCAAGAAGAGCAATGGCGCACAATGGGAAAGAAGCACAGTACTGGAAATGCTGCCAGCTTTCACCAAAGAAAGTGTCTAAGGCAAGGAAAGCAGCTATGCTGGCAGCTTGGGGAACATTCATAGCACAAACACCAGCCGTGTTTGTGGCAGGACAAGTTGCACACCATCTGCGGCCAGTTGCTCAAGGTCAGCAGATGCTTCCCACATACCTCTGCATGACAAGGAGGCCAAATGTCCCAAAGAAATGCAAGAACTAGAGGGATGTGCTGCAGCAGTAACTCTAGGAAAGGTGTGAGAATGGCTCAAATAAGCAGCCCTGTGAGGAATGTGTCTGTAGAAAGTTTGTCTATAAATTTGTCAACAAGGCAGTTTTGTCCACAAGAAAAAAAAAAGCCTAAGCAATATGTTCAAGTATCTGCAAGAGTTTATGTGGGTTTATTTTCTTTTATGAAGAAGAATCGGAGAAGTAACCTGGAGCCACTGCGATTGAAAGAAAGAGAAATGAGCATTAGCAGGAGGAAAATTCCAGCTGGATAAAGAAAGACCTTTTTAAACACAGGCTGCTAAGATGGCTAGATTCCACTGCTGAGTGAGGTTATGGCTGTACCTATAAATCTTTAAGAAGCAATTCCAAAACAAAACTAATCTCCCGTCTACCTCTCAGAATCCTGTATGCTTCCTATTTATACCACTATTCCAGGGTTACTGCATCATTTATACCCAGGAAGCTTATGGAAGTGCGAGTTCTCAAGCCTCCCCCCAGAATACTGAGTCAAACTCTGTGGGAGACTGAGTGCAGGCTACACTCACATTTCTAACATGCTCCCAAAGTGATTTTACACACACTCAAGTCAGCAGGTAACCCTGTATGTGTTTGGGGAATGAACCAAAGCTAGTGCAAGCCTCTTTCGGCTTGAGATTTCTGAATGTATGAATCTTCATAAACTCAGCAGATAAGTTCTGGAAAGGGTACTGAAATAAAATCAAGTCTACCTTTCTGGGCAGATGAGTTTCTCAGCGGCCAGGGCGCCATCCTGGGCCCAGTGCACTGCCCAGCCCCCGAGCTACAGAAGAGGGTTCAGCTCTGGCGCTCCATTTCCACAGACAGACAGGCGAAGAGGAGGCTGCCGGGCTGCCCACAGAGATGAGCACTTGAGAAACGCATAGGTCTGTTCAGTTAAGAACAAATTTCCACGCCCAGAAATCAGAACTGAGAACAAGACTCCATCGTCCATCCAGAACAAGAAACTGTAGTCATTTTCTCTCTCTTGTTTATCTTTGAGTTGGGTGGTGAATTGTAGAACACACTTAGCAATTTGCTCTTCACTCTTCAATGCTCTGCAATCTTTCTGCCTACGGAATTAAAAATATCCCCACCAATGCTGATGGAAGGTGATTGGTTGTTTCCAGAGGAAAGCAGGGGTCTCATAGGTGGATTTCTCTTTCCTTCTGTTTCTATCACATCTTTGTACCGGGCACATCCAGGCTGGCATATGCCTTCCCTGTGCTCTCCTGCAGTGACTTTCTCAAGGCCATTGGAACGTGCGTTGCCTTTCCCTGCTGTGGTGCCCTTAGCACCCTTCACCGACAGCCTCACTCCCAGGCTCTCCTGGCCAGTGTGCTTCCGGGCATGCTGGGATGCTGGGCAACAGCAGGAAAGCCAGTGGACAGGGCTAAAGGTTTCAAACCGGAAAAGGAGAACTTTCGCTGCATTAAGGGGCGAAGAGACACGGTGTTAGGACCTGGAATCTTCCAGCTGTGTCAACTTACTCCAAAGGATCCTGAAAGTCTCTTACTGGTACAAACACTGTCCTTTCTCAGACCTAGAGGTTGACATTTTTCAGAGGAGGCAAGCAAATGTTGGAATGCCTGAAAGAAGCCCACATGTTTGCATGTCACAGCCTGGTTTGAAGTTTCGACTCTCCACCCCAAGTCACACTCAGTTGTGGGCGGCACCACAGCACAATTCATTACTAAGTGAGTCCCAAGTTAATTTATTTGTTTATTTGTTTTTTAAAGAAAGGCCTATAAGATCACTCCCTACTCCTATGCATTCTGATAACTCCCTGGAAGGAAAAAGAAAAGTCAGGCTTACCTACATCAGTGGCTTTGCGTGCACGCTATCTAATATCTTATATACTCTATAAGCTTATAACCGGTCATATCGGCAACAGTTAGGAAAATGAATGGTTTAGCTGTATTAAACAAACTGTGATTCTCACACTAGACTACATTTCCCAGGCATCCTCAGAGTGAGGTACAATAATGTGGCTGAGCTCTGACCAAGGAGATGTGAGAGGATACTATGAGTCTAGACTAGCCCCCAAAACTTTTCCCACTTGCTCCCCCATGCTGCGGACAAGCTTAGCCTTGAACATTGGAAGCCTCCTGCTAAAGGCGGCAGAGCTCTTAATCATTACGTGGGTAAAGGAGTTTGGGGGTTTGGTCTCTTCATTGTTACTTGGAGGCAAACCACCCACCCACTGGGTCTTTATTTGAGAGAAAAATAAACCCCAATCAGTTGAGTCATTTTATATTATATTAAATTCATTTGTTACAGCAGCCTGAATTAATTTAAGTTAAACACTGAGCCTCCTCCCTTAGGCTAGAAGTTGGAGGAGAGGGAGGGAGATTTTTTTCCTTATTCAGAATACTCTGAACATTTCCAAAAGCATGAATGAAGAATGCAGGGATCGCCACTTCTGCACAGGACAAAGAAGTATGGAGAAGAACCTTAAATGGTAGTGGTTGTGGAAACTATTTTTGCCCGAGGTCTCTACTCACATCCTATAAATGCTGGTATGAGGAGTGTGTGCTCCCCACTGGTGACTTGTGGATACCCCGCCACACACATGGCTGGAGCAAGAGGTGTGTTCCTTTCTCCCAGAAATAATTATTTCCAGGAAGATGGAATGGTCTAGGGTCTGGGCTTAAAGCTCTATGGAAGACAATGAGGTACAGAGGAGTAAGTTCTGAGCGCAATGTGGCACGCTTGGCTCTCTGAGTCTCCCTGCAAAAATTAGCTGTGTAGCTTAAGGCAAGTCACCTCCCCTTTGAAGCCATGCCTTCTTTGTCTGCGTGAGGCTCCACCTTGGCATGTCACGACCAGACTGGAGTTTACATATAACTAGCTCGGTGGTTTCTAAATCAAGTTCCTAGGGTACCTGGGATCCTTAGAGGAGCCTCCCTCAGTAGCTTCTGCAATATTAGGGCGATGTGCAGGTTGTAGGTTGCTTCTGGTTCAACCAGCAAAATATGACTTTTTAGGTATTTATGGTGAAACAGTATTTTGTAGTAACTGACATGGCCCATGACTCCAAAATAATCATACTCCCTTATACCTCAGCAGACAGGATATGTTCCATGGTTTAGGGATGGATTGCCCCAGCTTAACAAAAAGATACTAATTCTTTTTTTGGGTAGGGGCAGTCCTGGGAATCGAACCCACAGATTTTACACTGAACTACATCTAATTTTTCATTTTGAGACAGTGTCTTGCTAAGTTGCTCAGGCTGGGCTTGAGCTTGTGATCCTCTTGTCTCAGCCTCCAGAGTGATAGGATTCCAGGCATGCATCACCACACTCAGCTAATTCTTGGTTCTTAAATTTAAAAAACCTAGACTATGTGGCCAACATGTTAGCCTCTAGCCACATGTGGCTATTTGAACTTCTGTGAATTAAAATGAATCATTCTCCAAGACCCTGATCCTATCATATACATGTGCATGGTGGAAAGTACAGACAGAACTTGTCCATCACTATTGAAAGTTCTGATGGACAGTACCAATCTCCAGGTACACTCCGGATACACTTGATACATCAGTATTAGGAATCCTGATCTTTCTCAAGATTTCTCCACGTAGGGAAAATACTTAAAGTGTGATGAGGCAACCTGAGACACAAATGGACACTTGATGAGAGACCACTTCTAGCTTCCCTCTGTGAAGCACAGGGCCTGAGTAGTTTGGACCAAGAGAAATGACAGAAGCTGAGGTCTAGAGACAGAGGTTCCTTTACCAGGTGGAGCCAAGTGCGACCGCAAGGCCTCTGAGAATGTTCCGGGCTCTGTACAGGTGCGGGAGCCTGAAGAGTAATGGAATCAGGGTGAATGTAGTGGTCTCACCTGAAAGACACCTCTGAGGAACAAGGAAGGAAGGATTAGGCTGACTGTGTCTTTAAGCATTGCAGGGAAGAAGCCTCCTGAGTGAGAAGTGGCCATTTACTGGACACCGAGGTGGACGGACTTAAGACTTATGAACAACATACCCATTGCTTCCTCCCTTCTCCTGGGCACCACCTCACACCCTGAACTTGGATACAGCCCTGGGAAAGGAGGCGGGTGGATCTGCAAGTGCCTGCAATTTAGTTTTTGAGGAAAGCGAAAAGTGGATATGAGGGAGGAATTGCGATAAATAATTTACGTCGCCCTTCTTGGATACTGATGTTTGCAAACCGAATTTATACCCACCATCTATTTCTCATGTTTGTCTTGTTTAAAAATGATCCTGCTGCCAAAATCAATGAAAGATTGAAAGCTCAGTGAAACTCAATCTCTACTTCTTCTGCCTAAAAGCATTTTATTAGATATGATAGGTTTTGGGTAGCAGGTAAGTGCAGGAAGGTTTCGGGCCCCACTCTTTTAGAAGAAACTCTGGGTATAGAGAGGTGGCAGAAATTCTGCAGCTTGGGCCCTGACACTTCTTTTGAGAAGAGCAAGAACCAAGCCAATAAGCAGTTGTGTGTGTGTGCTCTAAGCCTAAGCGCCTAAGTGCAACAGAAGAGGACACACCCCACCCCAGCACAGAGCTCTGTTTTATTCCATGACAAAAGGTGGACAGGTATTACACAATTGCATGGCTGTCTTGGTAAGAGTCCTGTGCTGTTGGTACTTCTACTACCACTCCCGATAAAAAGTGAGCTCTTTGTACCTATGAAGGTGACTAAGGACAGGGGAGTGCTAACTCCTCTTATCTAAGCGCACTCTTTTTCTGTGCATTTCCAAATAACCTCTGATTCAAGTGATGCATTGTTATGCCAGGCACATTTTAATCTTTTTATCCCTTTGGACATCTATGTTTTTGGTGAGTGGTATGAATGCTCAGATGCATTTAACTACAGACGATGCCAATACACTGAGGAGGATACCGAGCTCGGCTGTGAATTCCTGTTTAGGCTCAAAGCACTGATGTGCAAAGAAGTGAGCCCTGACTCATGGGCAGGCTTGGGTCTGGTTTCTTTTGTTACTGAAAAAAATAGTTTATCCTTTCTGAAAATGAGTGTGTTCTTTTAGGACTTGAATCAAAGAAAGGAGAGGTGGAATTTTTACTTAAAGAATGACTGAGCTCTTCAAAGGTCCTTTTCATCAGCTATAGCTACAGGTCTAGGCACAGACACGGAGCAAAGGCTCACAGTAAACTCATGCCAACAGCTTCTCTGAGCGCAGGGGACTCCGAAGCTCATGTGACCCTCCTTCTTTCTCTTCCTCCTCCTTCCTCTCCCATTTCTATCCTCTCTTCCCTTTTCTTCCCATCCCCAGCTACCTTCTTTTATTCTTCCCTAATCCTCAAATTGCCTCCCACTTTGCCCTAAAGTTTTGGACTCTGTCCCATCCACTCCCCACCATACTGAAAGGCTTACCTGTGAGGTGCCATCAGGGAGACTAATAACTGTAGTTGGGTGTGGGGTGAGAGCTGGTGGGATATCTAACTGCTTTCCCCAGCTCTCAGGGGAGAGATGAGGTGGTATCACAAGGTCAGATGCATTTTCAGAAGAGGCTGAGAGATTGGGTTTAGGGAAAGAGAACTGTTTTCTCTTCCAAGTAGAAACATCTGTACACATTAGTTGGAGAATGTGATTCTGCCAGCTGGTTATGTTGGGTGTGTCCCGAACTATGAACTTCACGCATGCTACTTTATTAATTCAAAACAAAGCAGCTGTGAGGTTGGCATAATGATTCATCTTTTATGAATGACCAACAGAAGGATTAAAAGGGTAAAGAATATGCAGTAGCCCAGCTCCTAAGCCTCTGATCCAGGACTTAATCCCAACACCAGAGTACGGAATGAGAACACGCATAAAGTTTAGCACAGAAGAAAGGTCAGGATGGCCAGTTTGCCCGCGGTGGGGGGAAATGGAGAGGCACTTGAAAAGGATATGATAACAATGCTTTTCATTTTACTGAGCACCATCTATATGGCTTACAACAGTCTAGTAAGCAACAGAGTTGGAATTCAACTGAGATTTTGAGTTTTCATCCAGTATGTTATCCTGCCCGCAATTGGGCTGCAGGTAGATGCAATTTCGCTAACGTTAGGATGTAAACTTTACACAGAGGAGAAAAAGCTACCAGTCAAACACCTCTCACCTGGCAGCAAGAGTGGACGTATTTTCACTTGCTAGAAGCTGCTGAAACATCTGTGAAACTTTCCTAGTTGACTCAGCCACGCTTCTGCTCCAGATTCTGCCTGGTCCTTGGTGTCCGGAGCAGCAGCATGGTGTTGGGAAGACATGAGCGCAGTCAGATCTGCTCAGGGAGGTGGACAGCAGCGTGTGTTGGTGGGGACGGAGTGTGACAGAGCCTGGGCTCTGTGCCTTGCCTGAGCTATCACACACACAGTGTCCTCCAGAAGCAAACCAAAAGCAACCGGAACCAACCTACCCCTTGTCTGTCTTTAAAGAGGAGTAAAAGAAGCTGAGCTTGGTGGCACACATCTATAATTCCAGCTACATAGGAGACATTGCAAGGTCAAAGTCAGCGTGGGCAACTTGGCAAGATCCTGTCTCAAAAATAAAAAAGGATTCAGGCTGTAACTCAGTAGTAGAGCACCCCTGGGTTCAATCCCCTAGTACTGTAAAAATAGATGGATAGATAGACAAAATTAAACAGAAAGGTGGAGGGTATAGCGCGGTAGTAGAGGGCTTTCCCAGAGTGTGTGAACCTCCAGATTCAATCCCCAGTACCAGAAAAAACAAAACAAAAACACAAAAACAGAGTAATGGGGGAAAAGAAACAAACAAAATGAGAAAAAGACAGAAAAGTTACACCTAAGATTGAGGTACACCTTGAAGAAGTTTTTACCCAGATACACAGAATCCTCACAGGGCTGTGGGATTACAGAATTATGAATCCGAAGGTTTCCGGATACCTCCAAGCCTCATGATATAGAAAACAATTTGTAAAATGCAATCATTACTCATCGAGAAACTATTCACTATTGGGGCTAGTATTTTTTTGAGTTCTAAGTGGAAGTGTGGGTCAAAACAAACTGTTGGAAGTTTCCCGAAGTGATCCATCCTCTTTTGCTAATAATATGTGACAAAATCTGAGAAGGATCCTTCTGGAGACAGCTCTGGAATCAGCTAGGGAATTAGAACACAGAATTTTAAAAAATGATCTTGAAACTCTCTGGAATCTTAAAGAAACTGTTATTCAAAAAAGAGAAGGAGGGAATTCAGAGATGGCTCCAGTCCTATAAAAAGCCACTTGGACTCCTGAGTTCCAGTCCCATTCCACAAGGCCATATTTACTGCGTATCTCCTTCCAACATCTCTACCCTGTGGGGAATTTACAGATGTGAAATGTAAGAGACCAGATCAGTTTGGTCCAGAGAAGTAAAGCAACTCAAAATCATTTCTCTGGAGCAGATGGTAAATTTTTTCTTATTAGTTCTCTTTTTTTGTATTGTTCTTTCATTTGCTCCTTTCATGGGATGGACTGTATGGACTCCAGGCATCTCATTCCACACCTGGTAGACACTCAAATAGCTCTGTTGCGTGAAATCCAGTAGGAGCTGAGCTCAAATTCCTCCTGACAGAGGGAGAAGCACACAGCTCTAATGGTCTCCTAGAGTCACGATATACAAGTAATTAAATTGTATAGCAGCAATGTGGTCAGGGATAAAATTTCAGATTTTATCACCATGGTGATAGCTCACCGAAAAAAAAAAAATCCCTAGATCTAAATCTAAAAATTGCTGAGGGAAAATAATGAATAGGCTCCCAGGGCTTGCACTTTGTATCATCCATCATGAGCAGCCTAAACTCTCCCCTAGTTTGACCTGTACACCTGGCTTGGCTGCAGCACAGCTATAGCTACCTGTGATTCCCCAGGATGCACGTAAGCCCATGAGTTTAAAAGGAGAGTGGATCATTCCTCAGTCCCTCAAACTGCCAGTATGTCTTCTCTCCCCATGCTCTTGCTTGTGTTTATTAACCTTTGACCCCAGACTTATTAGCTGTCCACAGCAATTTCATAGACACCATTTATGGAAATGACTGCATGCTCCCTGGGAAAGAGTATTCATAAGAGAAGAGACTAGAATATTCTGATGAATGGAATCAGAAATGAATACTTACAACTTCCTTCTGTTCTAAAGGAAATGATATAGTCTAATTTTTATATTAAAAACTGAATTATACAAATCTCTGAGTCATTCTGAAAATAGTGTATATGTTGTGCCATCTCTAAGAACAGTGCAATCCAAGCTAACGTTGTGGGTGTGAAGTTTCAAGAAGCTGGGTCAAAAACAGGAACCTAAAGTGCAGCATTGAGTTTTAAGTATAAGATCATTTGCTACGTCTCTGTAGAGATAAGTAAATACCAGGGAGCACCCGAGTCCATTGGTTATGGGTTAAGTGAATTATCACACAACCCACAATGGGACGCTGTAGGATGATGTTATACAAACTACTGAAGGTCTGTAGTTATTGACATAGAAACATGTTCACTGTATATTTCTAGCAAGAAATCAGGCTACAAGACAACAGGTTTAGCACGATCCTGTTTCAATTATGTACGCAGTGTGTGTGCATAAAGGAAAACAGTAGAAGCATCTATACCGAAATGTTAATAATTCTTACGTCCAGTGTTTTTTTTTATCTTTATATGATTTTGGTGCTTAAAACAATATTTTATACTGTGAGCTCACAGGAATATTATAATCAGAAAACAAAAATATCGGACTCTAAAGCTACTTTTAGATTGACTTTAAGAATAAAAGTTAGATTACATAGGGCATAAGGCCCAGAGTTTGATCCCAATCAATGTAAAACCAACAGCAGAAGAATAAAGGATAGAAATCAGGCATCCGCCATACCAGGTACTGTGGTAGGAGGCAAGACGAGAGGCTCGCATGTCCCCTGCCCTCAAGGGTCCTGAAGTCTAAATGAGAGGAAAATAATGTGTGACCTCATGGAATGATCAAATCACAGATTTCTAAGAGCCAGTGAACAAACTTTAGATGACTATTGATCATGCCTCCATGGGTAGACAGACATGGGATGGTGGCTAGGAGGAAGAGGTATTTTCCATTGCAGATTGGTGTGATATTGGTTAAGTTGCTTGTCTGCCCTGAACTTCAATTTTCCCATTTGATCATAGACTTGGTGAGGTAACACACATTGCACAGTGCCCGCCCAGATACATTTAGGAAAGGAAATGCTCCCTAGTATTATTGCTTCATTATCATTCCCACTGTGGGTTCTGTGAAAGCAAGTATGGGAAGGGCTTTAGACAGAGAAATGACAGCTCTTTGATATAACATCTCTTGATGCTCACAGTCATCTACTTTCTGAAAAGACCCTTCCTAATTTAGCTCAAGTGTTTAAATAAGTATTGAAATTAAATGGCACTCATTTTCGCAGGAACATGCGGAAGTCTGACCCACACTTCCCGGGCACAATGCAGTTTTTATCGAAGTGCATAACTGCTGCAGATTTAATCTGTTACTAAAGCCAGTCAATGCCTTTCCTCCCTTCCTAAGCAAATGACTTGTCGCACTCCAACCAAAGGCACCTTTAATCTGATCCCTTTTCACTCAACCCTCCACCATGACCCACATGCCACACTCTTCCTCCTTCCCCCTCCTGAATGTAATCAGCCTGGTCCAATTTGCTTATATAAACAGGAGGCCAAGGTGGGGCACGTCACTTGGCCATGGTAGTTCTGCTTTTTATACTTGCCTCCACCTTGTTTCCTGAGACCTTTCAGTAGAGCCAGACTCAGAAGAGAGTTACATTAAACAGTTTGACTCCAAACCTAAACAGCCCCTGAAGCATTAGTGGTTCAAAGATCTCCTGGTGCATTTATGAAAAGCCATTGATCTGGGAAGAGGTGTTAGAGGACTTGAAATGCACTAAGAAAACTCCTTTGCTGGCAGGAGGCAGAGTGGTTTTCATTAAGGAGCTGCCCTTTATCTCATCACATTGCTGACCTGCCAAAGCTGAGATGGGCCACTTCCCCCTGCCTCGAAAGGAAGCTGCCTCTGGTTAGAAACTATGATAAGAAGGCGTTCATTTTCAAGACATGCACAAAGGAGGGAAGTGTGGTTCTATGGTGGCTTGCTTTTCTCAGTTTGATCTCCAAATGTGCTTTAAATTCTAAGCTTGTGACCACCTCTGGTACGCAGAGGCCTTGGAACACCATGCTTCACTTCTCCAATGTTGGATTGTTAGTCCTCGGTGGTAGCGGGGTGTTGGAGGCTTCAGGGGAATTTGAAATATCACCCCAAACTGGATCTACTCATAACTCAGGGTCATAAACGCACACAGGAGAATTTATCAGCTCTGGGACAGTTCAGGCTCCTTCTAATCTCATTCTGCTGCTTATCAGTAGGGTCATCTGAGATGAATCCCTTCCTTAGTCTCTACCATGGTTTTCTCATCTACAAACTGGGCATTATGACATCTTAGGGTTGTTGCAAGGATCGCAGATGGTGACACACCTAGAGTGCTTTGTGTGGACCTGGCACACAGTTGGCCTTTGATAAATTCCAGCTATTATTATTGCTTGTTAGTACTGTATTATATTATTTGTACTATATTATATTATTTGTACTATATTATATTATTTGGGCAGGCTAAAGGTTGTAAGAAACATTTTGCATTTATGTGAACATGTGAATTTTTCTGGGAAGAAGTCCACACATTTTATTTCCATTTTCCCTAAACGTGGAATAACCGCTAAGCTAGCTAGACCCTCTTTGCTTGATTGATGAGGAGAATCCCACCTAGAGAATGAAGTTTTTTTCCCCCACAATCACATGGTAAGCTAGAGGCAAGGCCAGAATTAAATCCCCCAAACCTTTGGACTCAGTGTCCAGGGCTTTTCCAAGTTCTGAAAATATTAGCTAAAGCAGCCCAGGCCTTACCTAGCTGGACATGAAAGTGAAAAGCAGAATAGGACCGGACACCTATTGGTGGCCGCAGGGCAAAGAGAATATTTGGGGCCCACAGGTATGATAGCTGGGGAGCTGTGAAAAAATTACTTGACAATAATAATCAACAGATCGGAAAGGTATGCAATCCAGAGAGAGGGAGGAATGGTGAGGGCCCACAGGAAGAAAGCACCCCAGTTCCAAATTCCTTTGCAACACTCCTATGCCCTAGCAAAACACACTGATACCATCGGCCATATATGGTCTTACAACAATAAGAAAATATATGCATAGTTGACTTAGGAAATAAATAATTTTTCAGTTCTGAGTGATTATACCTCATTCTCCAAGGAGACATGACTATGGGACTTTGAGGTTTGAACTCTCTTTCCTGTGGTCAGGTTTTTTGATATTTGTCCAGTTCAGTGGTTCTCAAGGCGAGGTCCCGAGACCAGAACCATCAGTGTTACTGGGTTACTCACTGGAAATGCACATTTTGGGCACCATCCTCAGACCCACTCTGAGGAGACTCTGGGGTGGGCCCAGTAATCTGTTTAAACAGGGTCTCCCGGTAATTCTGATGCACAATCAACCTTGCGAACCACTAATTTAAGTCATTGGTGTGGTACAGAAACCAAGCAAAGGAATGAGGGATTGGAGAAGCCTTCCAGAAACCTGAATCCCTAGAATACTTTTTTTTTGTTTGTTTGTTTTTGGTTTTAAATAAACTAGAATTACAGATTAGTAACCTAGATTCTCCTGTATTTTGCAAACAAGAGATCTTGGAGGGAAGTGGAAAATAAATGTCAAAGCCTTTCATCTCGGTTACAATGACACATTCATTTTAGCATTGTGTGGGTAGGGAGGGAGGAAGGGAGAGGATGAGGGCGGGGGCGAGGTTTGTGGAGGAGAATACACAAGTCCAAAGGAATCCACTGCAATTTAGGGGCAATTAGTGTCTGTACATTCTCCATCCGTAAGGCTCCATTAATCCAGTTAATCTTTATATTCTAATCAAAAGCAAACATCCTTAAGTGTACTTGGGATCCCTTTAACACATTCTGCCCACCTGGATGTTGTCCTCTGCCTTGTAATCCAGAGCTTTTAGGGGTCACTTCAGCTCCTGGGAAAGGGAACCACCCACCACCTTGGCTGGGTCTTGCTACCCCTTGGGAATCAGCCCTGTCTTTGGCTGCACCTTTGCCTACAGCTCCAGGTCTCTGACTAGACCTGCCCTCTCCCCACCATTACTCACATCAGGCTTGATACCTCCTTGCTATTCTGGGCAGCCTTCCCTGACAACTTCTTGACTGCCCTTTGGCTAAATACCCAAGTGCTTGGATAATGCTAACGCCTTGCTTTACTAAGTCACTTTGCGCTTTCCAAGAGCCTTTCGCAGTGGAATTTTCACGACCATAATATCATTAGTATTTCTCCGCTTCTATCTACTTTCCTCTCCTGCAATTTACAGATAGGGCCCCAGGGAGGCTTGCAGGGGTTACTCACCCGCCAAACCCACGCTGCCAGTGAAAGGATGACAAGGTGGGTTCAAACCAGTCTCCTGATCCACTGGGCGGAGATCTGTTACAAAACACTGTGTCTTCCTGACCACCCACCTAATCCACAATGCTGATGAATAATGCATTTGTTCTTTCACTGTGTTTATGTCTTTGGGATGTCTTTGTATCTATGGAAATCAGTGTATTTTCTTTCATTTAAAAGTCCTCAAGGAGAAGAAATCATATCTATGTAACACCAGCTCAAATAATAAAGTGAAATGCTTCTATGTGTTCAAAATATTTTCATTTTTATCTTATCTACAAAATAACCCAATGAGTTAAGTACGACACTCAATATTACACCTATTTTAATGGCAAGGAAACTGAAGTTTAGGCAATAAAAGCCAATTTATTGGGCCGGAAGGAGAAAGTAGTATCATTGGGAATAGAACACAGATTTCTAATTTTTGGTCTGGTTTTGGTCTGGTTTTAAAATTGTGAACCTGTATGCTGCCCGAGGAACTTCTGAGGGAGCCATTCAAAGGGGAGCAGGCAGTGCAGGAGGAGCTCTACCCTGGATTAACTACAATGCACCCCCCCTTAAGAAGCGGCATGGAGGCCACCGGCTGGACACTAGCCAGGAATAGGCGGTGACTTCGGGACCATAAACTTGCAGATGGCTCTGATCAGCCCTGAAGTTCTTGCAAAGATTTCATACCTCTCAGCTTGCAATCAGCATGGGGGGTGAAAACTGCCCCTTGGCCTCAGAGAGGGTAAGGTACCCCTCAGCCTACTCATATTCCGCTCCTTAATCCAACAAATACTTGTTGGGCAGTTCCTGTGTGCCAAGCACTGAGCTAGGGTTTGGGACCGGAGTGACAGACATGGAGGCGAGTCACTTGTGCTCTGGTATAGTGTGCCTTCTGACAGACCTGAAACAGATTGTCACACCAACAAATCATTCTAAATCAAAACAAGAGCTATGAAGGAAGGGCCTATTTGCTACCCGGAGGACTAATGAAGGTCTCGTCCCATGAGGAGGTCAGGGAACGGCACCCCATGGCTGGAACACTGAAGCCAGGTTTTCTTGGCAAGGCAGAGAGAAGCACATTTTTGTCACAGGGAACAGTGCTGTACAGGCACGAAGTGACAAGTGCCTGGCTTGGTTAAGGAATCCAGAGGGGATGCAGCTGGCCAGGGCCCTGTGAGCAAGAACAGAGCAGCAGAAGATGGGAGGCAGAGGTCAAGCAGAGGAGGGCTGTGGAGCTATGCAAAGCAAGCCAGGAGCCTCCGCAGCTACCGAAGCAGAGAGAGTCCTGATGGACTGAAAAGTATGATGACTTCGGCTGCGGCCTGCAAAAAGAATCAACGTTGGTCAAAAATACAAATGATGAGACCTATGAGGAGGTTATTAGGTGGTTTTCTTTTGTCACATAGGTGTCCTTGAGAAGTTTTATAATTTAATGTGGAAGAGAGGAAGCAGTACAAACAACAGAGCATGAGTGGCTCCAGTCCTGTGTCACCATGGAGGAGCTGTGCATCATGGGATGGGCCACTTAACTAACCCCTCTGGGGTTATCCTAAATATTACCCACCATGTCTGCACGGTGGGTAATACTTGGGAAGCCCAATGAAATAAAGTGAAAGTGCCTTGTCCACGGTAAAGCATGATGCAAACGTAAGATGTCATTCTCCTTAACTGTGTCAATGTATACAAAGTAATTACAGTTTGGAGTAAATGGAGAAGAACGTTTTTAAATCCGTGTTGAAAATAAGTTATTAGAAACCAATAATTTGGTGGTCTTAGGCTGGTTAGAATTTTCCCTGTGCTTTCACGAGTCTACCTTTTTTAAGATGATGAAAATTCCAGGATTGTTGAATAAAAATTAAATAATTTTAGAGAAGAGTTAATAATTCTTTAAAATGATCACATATACCCAGAAATATATTTATACGCATGTCTGGTTCATATCACATTTCTCAAGACTCAGTCACTTATATACTCGCCATAAATGTCTAAATATTAACTTGACACTTTATTCACATCTGATTTACATACATTCCCCTCTGTGATTTTTTAAAAGTAAATTTTGACCTAAACAATATTACTGGTGAAATCAGAGTTGATATGCTACTTATATTTTTTCCTAATATACATTAAAATAGCTGCAAAATTGTTTATGTAATAGGATCTCATATATATATAGTAAACACCATATTTGAGAAAAAATTACTTACTCATATTTTAGGTCTTTTTCAATACGGTATTAAAATTAACGGGGCCTTCCGCCAGCCAGGTGGTGTGTAACTGGAATCACCTATTGAGCTTTTAAAACTCTTGATTCCCAGCTAGACTCTTGATAAAACTCTATGGGTCTCTCTGTGCATTGGGCCCAAACATAAGCATTTATTTAAGGTTCTCTGAGATGATTCTGATGTGAACCAAAGTTGAGAAGCATTGGCCTAGACTACTGGATGGTTTCCAGACCTGCCCAGGACTTCTCTGGTCGAGGCTGCACCACCAGAGCACGCGGCACTAGTTGAGTCAATCACTATTTTTGTCTCATTCAGAAGGGGACAGACATCCTGATAAAGAACAGCGAGAGCAGTAGTCATAGTGTTACCTACCAGTCAACATAAACCGAAGGCTAACTGAATGTCCATCATTCTGCTAAATATTTTGTAAGAATTATTTCACTTAATCAATCCTCATAGCAACCTCACAAGATGAGCATCATAATTATCTAAGATGAGGTGTCAGAGGCCCAGAAGTCATACAGGAGTGACAAGAAATGGGAGACACCTTGAAAACAACTCTGGACTTCAAGTCAACCTTCCTCCCTCCCTTCTTTATTTTTTTGAGATGGAGTCTCACTATGTCTTAAACTCCAGGGCTCAAGTGATCCTTCTGCCTCAGCTTCCCAGGTAGCTGGGATGCCAGGCACACACTACTATGCCTGGCTTTAGTCATTTTTCAATAGCTTTCTCCTTAAAGCAGATACCTTGGAGTTAGATTCCTGCTATATAAACTGCAGGATCTCCTTTCTCTGTGCCTTTTTATTAGGCTTCTTTCTCCATTTCCAATTTTACAGATGAGTAGATTTTTTGATACTAAAATGAAAACCTACAGAGGTGGTCGATTCCCAGGTCACAGACCCGACTCCATGTGTGGTCCTGTGCGAGTGCCCTCACTTCTCTTGGATATGGTTTTTCTCATCTCAGTTGCAAAAATAAACCCATATGCTTGGCAGTCATTAAAGTTGGGAGAAGAGGCATCTGAGGGGTTGGTTTCCATCGCTCTTGCCCTGGAGAAAACTAGGAAGGGAAGGACAGTTTCCAGCAGGTCCAGAAGCTACCTTCCTCCTCTGCAGAATACAGTTTTACCCAACAGTCTTCAGTCTGAACAAATAAAACTAGATGAGCACACATAGGGGACTCTGAGGCCAGCCTCTGTGTGTAGAATACAGCTCCAGGGAGGTGATGAGATCTTCAGTCTCATTGTTTTCTAAAAAGATGAACAAACCGCCCTCCAATCATACAACAGATTCGGCTTCACAGTTGAGTAAGGGGCATGAAATTGGATGTTTTCCAGATCAAAATAAAAGCAGCGGAAAATCAGCCTTCCTTCTCCCTCCATAAAGAACATCTAAATGCATAGCGTTTAATTTCCGAATAGGGCAGTGTTCTTTTTTAAGGCAAATGTTAAGCAGGGATTAGAGACACGATGGGCTGTAACTCTATCCTCAGCTCTTTCATTGTTAATAGTATTTTTTTTTTGGCAGCTTCTGTGCAGAGATGTGGGAAAAACCAAAGTCTTATGTAAATGAGAATCGACACACACTGATAAACCAAGCACCAGACCTGAGGTCTTAATTACACAGGAGTCTAGATGTCAAAATGAATGCGGCTTATTGACACCCTGAGATTTCAGTCAGTAGTAAGTTGGACGACCTTATTCCGGAAGCAGAGAGCAAAGCGCAGGTTTCTCATTACTTGGGGCTGTGTTCTCAAATGGCCAAGGGCTTTGGTCATGCCTGGACACTGTTCTAGGTGGAAGATATCTCTGAACCCCAATGCTCGTACCTGTGTATGGTGTGACAAGAAAATAGGAGGTACGTAGCAAAATGCTATAACTGACCAAGGTCTTAAAAAAGAGGTCCCTAACTGTACCATCTTCCCCACTCCTATTCTGCCTATCCACATAGCATTGTTCATAGCAACTAAAATTATCATAGGTACTATTTCACCTCAGTAACTAATACTCCTGTGAATATTAGTAGCCCTTTTTAATGCTGAGAAATCTGCAATGACAATAATTAACAAGTATTTAATTGTGGAAAATGAGGACACTCTGGAGTTTGGCTGGCTCACACAAGTTGTTCCCAGTGGATTAGCATTTTGCAGGGTTTTATAACTCCCAGCCCACAGCTCCTTTCATTAGTGGACAGTATGGCCATTATCCTAGGGGTGCAGGCTATGTTTTTAAAAGAAGAGAAGGCTATTTTCAGGCTTGGGCATAACCAAACAGTTCTCAGTGGGAGTTGGGGTCTTTGCCTTGAAATAGAAAAATAATATACACTTTCCCTCCACTCCCGCTAATTAAAGTGTCAGGATGGCGCCCCAACACTGATTTGACACATGACATGACGTCCCGTGTAATCTGACGAGTTTTGTGCTAACATCAAAGTCCCATCAAGGAGAACGGAGCAGGATATTTAGGGCAGGCTTGCTGCATTCTGACATATAACTCCATCCAGTTTCATTCGCAGACCCTCGCTCACCAGGAGATTAACCCTTCAGGCTGCTGCGTGAGAAGGGACAGAGCAGGTCCTGACAGGAGGCCCGTGATGTGGGGGAAATCAAAACAAATCTACCTGCTGAAGGAAGATGCTGAGGACGGCTGCCGTGCTGTGACCTCGTCCTCCTACGGACACCTGTGGGAAGTGTTATCGCGGCCGCTGATATGGCACTCTGCTGTTTATGACTTCCTGATGACACTATTTTTCATGATTGTGTTTGCACTGTTGTTTCACAACTTCGTGTAACCCTGCCCTCTCACTCTGAATAAACCGTAGTGCCTGGAGGCCAGGAATGGCCTCAGTGTATTTGTCCCCACTTCTCAAATCTTTGGGGAAGGTCCAGGGGGTTGCTTTTTGGGTCTTTGTTGGTTTGCTTTTTAAACTCATCTGTTGTGCACAAGACTAAGAATTGAGTATGACAGAAATGAAGTTTTAGAGAAATAAACATGAGCTTAGATGTCTCTGCACTGCTGATTTATTATAAGGGTGTTTAAGTGCTTAGTCTCAGTTTCTGTACTTACCTTGTCACGGACTGGCCACACATATTGTGCCACCTCACACCCATCTGAGATGTACACTTTGAGCAGCACTAGATCAGAACACCTGGTAGACCCAGGTCAACGTGGAACACACTGACGTCTCCTCTAACTGCTGATTTAACATGTAGTATATACACATTTGTGGGGACATGGGTAAATACAATACTTCTCTCATGCATATACATTCTGTTACTCGAACTTGAAGGCATGATACATTTTAACCAAATATACCTATGTGTACATACATTCAAATTAAATTATACTTTGTACCCGTACATGTACATAAATATGTGGGGCTACAAAATTTCCTACCCAGGTAGAGGTATTTCTCATACCTAGGAAATACTACACGTTAGCAAGCTGGCACCAAGCCCACCATATGAGAAAGCAGGTGTGGAAAGGGAGTAACAATTGAGAAGTGCCTACCCTGTGCTGAATGCTTTAATTCTCACAAGCTTTCTGGACATGACATCTCACTCTTATTCTACTCGTAGGGCAGTGAAGGTCAAGGAGGCTAAGTTGCCAAGGTCACACAGGTATCTAGTGAGCAAGATGGGATTCAAATATAGAACTGCTTGGCCTTACAGCCCATATTCTTTCTACTGCAGCATGTTCAAGGTGGCTGTGCCTTGTCATATTACAGAGGGGATGGGCACATTCCTATCACTACCTTCAAGCAAAGGCGGCCATAAAATAAAGGTTGGGCTGTGCGAGACAGGTTCTCAGTGAGAACATGGCTACTGATGAGCTTCTAGAAGTGTACTCCCCCTTAAGGGACAGGCCCAGAGATGAGATGACCTTTTCTTTTGCTGGACATTGACATGTTAAGACAGAATGGCTGAGACATTCCTAGACCCAGACGGAGGATGGCGCACTGGGGAGGACAGAGCACCAGGGAGGGTTACCACACAGGACCAGAGCTGGAACTCCAATGTCTTGCCCCTGCACTATCCCCTACCTAGACTCTGTACCCTGTGATATAGTGCAGTGCCTTATAAAAACCAATCCCAATGGATTGTTCTGTTACTTCCAGCCAAAGGCACTCTACCTCATGCAAACTCAAAACATACTGTAACAAAAAACACTGAACATTATTCTCCCTTTTTTGAACAAAAGCCCATGTTTGATGCATACTACTGAGCCAGAATTTCAAAGGTGATAATCATTTAATTTGTGGCAGCAATTGAAATTTTTCAAATCACACTTTGAAATGAAATTTAGATGCTAGGGACCATTTTTTTTTTTTTATTTGAAGGTAGGGGAAGGGGGGAGAGAGAGAGAGAGAATGAGAATAGACACAGTGGACAGCTACTTTGGAGAGCAAGGATTATTCAAAAGTGAGTAACTCCACTGCTAGCAACCATTTATATGGGCCAATAAAGAACTTGACTTGGAAATTTAAAAAAAAAATGAAAGAAAACCCACAATCTGTCATGTAATTCCTACTGGCTACATTAAGGGTTTAGCTCCACTTTGGGGACCGAGCACATCAAGGCATGTACATTCTCAGCCCCGTCAGCTCTGTTTAGGAATTCCCCTGCTTCTTCCTGCATGTTTACACAACTTTAATACTTCTCTGGATTGGCTCAATAAAGCATTTTTCTATTGGGATGGCATTGCTCATCTGTATTTATCCCATAGTGAGGAGCTGAATTATCTTAACAGTCCATTTTGGTAACTGTAAAGCTGATAAATTGTGTCTAAAAAGCTCAAATATTTCTCAGGAAATAAAACTGAAAAGAGGAGGCTTTTGCTTCAACCATTTAAGACAGTCTTGCATATTTCCAGATTAAGGCTAAGGTGTTGGATTCTTCTTTCAGCTAAACCCTCATCCCCCCTGCCCTTGACAACTTAATTTCCTGTCCTCTTTGGGAGACAGACGGATGGATATTTAGTGTAGAACATGATTGTGATTAAGCTTCCAAATGCATCTTCATCTGGATTCCAGCTGGTGCAGCATCTCAATTACTCCTGCACGCCCCCATGGAACCGTCTTATTGATGTAGTAAGCTTTGCATGATGGCACTGGATTAAAAATCTCCCAGGACTCTCCAATCTTCTAACCTCAATCAATTATCCCTTAATGAAGAGGGGAAAAAGACCTTGTGCATACATATTATGACCTGAAGAATCCCACCAATAGGCACCAGAGCATTGCTGATTAGCTACCCAGAAGAGAGCTGAAATCTTTCTTGCACAGGCTGCTTTCTTCTATGCCTCACCTCTGCAAAGGATGGTGGATGCTTTAATGTGAGGCTGACAACTGACGGAGGTGGTGATTGATAGGTGTACTGTCAATACAACATAGAGACAGTTACAAAAACGTTCAGCACCCGCAATTTCTTTACTGGACCAATATTCTCCACATGTCATTCTTCCCACAGTTCCTAATTTTTTTCTTTTTTTTTTTGTGGGTGCTGGGGATCGAACTCAGGGCCTTGCACTTGCTAGGCTAGCTAAATCTACCACTTGAGCTAAACCCCCAACCCCCACAGTTCTTAATATTACATGCCAAAGTGCTAGCAAGCTACAGCAGCACTCTCTAAATCAATTCTGAATAACTGGGATATTTACCCATTATTTTTTCAGTAACATTTCTTTTGAGAAGAGGCCCCAAGCAATTTACCTGACTCATTCATTTGCTCAATCATTCATTTAACATTTACTGAGCGCTTAACGCCATGTGTTGTTGCACTGGGCATAAGTTTGTGGAACAAATTTATTTGTGGAAATTATTTTAAATTATTTGTGGAACAAGATAAACACAATTCTTGTTTTTAAGGATCTCAGTTCTAGTAGAGAGGACAGATACGCAGACAGGTAACCAAAATTGAGTCTGTAGGCCTGTCGTCCTGCCACCCTGGAAGACAGAGGCTGGAGGGTCACAAGTTTGAATCAAGCAAGAGTCAAGCAACTTGAACCTTGGTCCTTGGTCTCAATCTGGAAGAGTGATGGGGCAATTTAGTAACTTAGTGATACTTTGTCTCAAAATTAAAAAAAAAAAAGTGGGGGAAGGGGGAGTAGTTCAGTGCAAAGGTTTGGGGGCTCAATCCTTGGTGTTGCCAAAAAATGAGTGCAATCACCTCTGGATGGAGCCAAGGATCAGATACCACGGGGATACCACAAGGGTGGCATTTCCCTCAGCACCAGGAGGCTGTGAAGGGAAGGTTTTTCAGAGCTATTCCTCTTCCCCATTGCGGTTACAGTGGTCTCAGCGCTTAGACTCAATCTTCTAAACCATAGAATGGCCACGTTCTCTCCCTCCCTTCTTCCTTCCCTCCCTCCTTCTTCACTGCCCTCCTGCCCCATCCCTCCCTCCCTCCCTCTCTCCCTCAAATGGTTATAAAAGTAAATGCCAGACAGTTTTCAATTCTTGCATTTAAAACATAATGAAACTTTGGGAAGAAAGGAAGGCTTAAACTTTTCTGATTTTCTCCTGCTATGAATAGAAATGGCAGGAATTGGGAGGAGGAGGAGGCAATCAGTGTGGATTAGAGTCCTGGGGAGACGCTTCAGGAAACAAGGAGGCCAAGTTTACTGGCTAACAATGAAGTAGGTACTTCCCATTGCCCTTAGACAAGACTCTTGCTTGTTTCCAATAACCAAACTCAAGAAAGTAAATCCTCTTGCGCACCTACATGAGTGGCAAAGAGCCCCAAGACGCCTTTCTGGAGAGGAAGATGAAAAGCTACTGATCTCATCCTTCACTTCAATCTCGCTGTTTGAAAGAAGACAATTCTCTCCAGGAGTGAAGCCTGCTTCTCCCACTTGCCTTTTTGGTCCAGTGATAGAGTGTATATTGCTGGTATGTGGGGTGTTATGGCTTACACCTAGATATCCCCCTAAATTCTCATGTGGTCATAGGTGTGGAGTTTCAAAGGGGGCTGGATTAGGGTGTGTGGCACTGGGATTAAGGGTGCTTAACCCCGAGTGTGGGTGCCACCACCCAGAGGGTGGGCAGCCTGGATGGAATATAAAGGGACAGAAAGAAGCTGCTCTGCTGCCTTCTACCTGCCCTGCTTTGCCATGAACTGTTTCTCTTCTGTGAGCCTCTCTGCCCGTCACTCTGCCTTGGAGTCAGCCGACTATGGCCTGAAATCTCTACAAACTGTGAGCCAAAATTATAAACCTTTCCTCCTTTAACTTTGTGT
Source organism: Hystrix cristata (assembly GCA_004026905.1). NCBI lineage: Eukaryota > Metazoa > Chordata > Mammalia > Rodentia > Hystricidae > Hystrix > Hystrix cristata. The sequence goes on from PVJO010006523.1 coordinate 24,579, forward strand.
GTTGGGTATTCTGTCTCAGCAATGAGAAAAGTAACTAAAACATGGGGCATATACATGCAAGAAAAGTGGAAGACAGAGAAACAATATTTGTTGGCAAAGTTGGATAGTTAGCTTTTAGGGCCTATTGGAGAATTCTCAAAGTCTGAAGAATCACTCTTCCAGGTTGAGACCAAGGTCGAAACAGAACTCCTCAGCACCTTCATACAGAGACACTATAAACACATTACCCCGTGCATTAAAACAGAAGTCCTGAGAAATCAGAAGAGACTGGTGTGGTAGCCCACAGCCCTACGAACTCATGAAAAATCAATTCAATCCTCAAAGTCAGCAGCAGTAAGAACTGCTCTACAAAACAAAAAGTTCTCAGTTGCATTATTAAAATGCTGCCTTGCACCAACCAATTAATTTCAAAGGCTTCACTCTTTGTATTAGAAGTTATCAAAGACAGATGTGCTAAAAGGGTCCTCTATCAAATCTGGTACCCATCTGCTCTCCCAGGGTTATAATTGAGGTCCTTATTATGGCGTGAGCACTTTTGCTTTCATTGTAACCTAAATGCTTTTGTGAGATTTTCCTTAAAAGCCCAATGGAGGACAAGATTAGTCAAATTAGTCTTTTTCTCCTAGGAGTCAGCACCTCTTTCCACTCAGACACTCGAGGCTCCCCCAGGGCTGTTCTGCTGCTACTGCTGCTGTTTGTCTGTTTGCTGCCGCAGCATTTGCCAACCAGAGAACCAAATCAAACGGTGACTTTTTCAAGCAGAATGGGGCTTTAGGATCCCAAATGACTGTGTCCCATTTTAAGAAATTCTGCTATTCAAAAATAAGATAGTAAACCAGAGAAGGGATTAGTCCATTTATAAAAGAGGATTCATCGTGGGGTTCTTGGAAAATCAGTTCCCTAGTCTAGTTAATATATTTCATTATCCACATAACAAAAATAAAGGGGTGTCTATGTGCAACATTTATTGTTCGAAAAACGATGCATCGGTTTTATCAGTGCTAATGGTTTGGCTCTATTAAATCCTTTCTATTAGTGTGCCTGTTCCAGCACTTCACATAAGTCATCTCATTTTCTTCTCAAAAAGTCCCATAACCTACATATCAGAGTCTCATTGTATATGTGGCAAAAACTGACTTGCTTGATGTCATATAGCCAATGCAAAGCTGGGATTCAAATTCAAAGTCTATTTTGCTACACACTCCACTGTTTCAGTCTCATTATAAGTCAGACTCGATGGTCATGCTCTGAAGCTTTAGTAATCTGGGCTAGTTGAGACGCACATCAGTTTAAACTTGCTAGAAAAGTCTGAATTACAAAATATCTATACATCACAACTATACACAAGAAGCTGGTAATTTCACTGCTTTGCTTCAATTCCCTCAGGAATTAATGATAAGAATAATTATAAGTTATTATCAATTTGTAAATTTATCCACTGTATGAAAGGAAATGGAAACACAACTAAAACACAAGAACATACTTTATTCACTTCCATTGGTTAAGTATAACTTGATAAATTGCCTGCCAGACTCTCTTTTGAGGACACTCTCTCTGAGTTTATGTTCAAGGCATCACAATTTCCTGAAGAGTAAGTCTTGATGTCATTGCGTTTGTCTTTGTATGTTTCATTAACTCCTTGGTTTAGAAGTAAAGAGAAAAACAGGATTGCATGGGGAAGTAGTGAATTTTTTCTCTCCTCTCTCTAGTTACCTGGGCATGAAAGGCAGCTGGCTTGAAGGAGCAGCTCTCTCTACCTTAGCTAAGCCTGGCCTCATCATTAGCAATAAGGGGTATTGGAACTGGGAGCACAAAATTGGGATGATGTGGCTTCTGGCCAAGCCAATGTCTAGAATGCTATGACTATGACACACAAATTATTAAAAACTGTCTATTCCATTCCATTCTAGAAAGAATTCTGGATCCTGGGTCCAAATAACTGATCTTGATAGACAGAATGGCAAAGTCTAGAGTGGCCAAATCACTGGTAGATATGAAAGGGCACTACTTCACACTAACTAGGATGGCTATACCAAAAATTAAAAGTAACAAGTGTTGGCAAGCATGTGGAGACACTGGAACCCTCCTGTGTTGTTAGTTTGAATATAAATGGTGTGGACACCATGGAAAATAGTTCGGCAGGTCCTCAAGAAGTTCAACAGAATTACCATGTGACCCAAAAATGCCACTCTGATGTCTATATCCAAGACAACTGAAAATATACATCCACATAAAAATTTCTATGCAATGTTCATAGCAACATTATTAACAACAGCCACAATGGGAGAAACAACCCAGATAAACCGATGCATAGATACTCAAAGTATTGTACATACAATGGCACAAAAAGGCACGAAGTACTGACATGTGCTACAGCACAAATGAGCCTTGAAAACTTTCCACTTAAATCAAGTGAAAGAAGTCAGATACAAAAAGCCACAAATTGTATGATGCCATTTATATGAAATGCCCAGAACAGGCAAATCCACCCAGCCAAAAAGTAGATTAGTGGTTGCCAGAGGCTGGGGAGATATGGGAAGAGATTGTTAATGGGGAGCAGGTTTCCTTCTGGAGAGGTGGAAATGCTCTGGAATTAGTGGTGATAGGCTCACAGCACAGTTAATACACTAAAAGAGTATTGAATTATGCATTTCACATGGTAAATTTAATGTTATTTGAATTTTATCTCAAGAAAAAAGATAAAGGGCAGAGGGCCTGCTGAACAGAGAGTGGCCTCCAACAGGTTTGTTTTCTCATCGTTCGGTCCCACCGGGCCAGGGAACCCGGACTCTATTCTGAAGTGAGAAGGATACTGCTCGTTGCCGCAAAGGACCATCCGTACTCGCGTCCCACTGCCCGGTGTCTCTCACGGGTTTCTGGGGAGCGCGGTAGCCCCAGAGCCGGGGAACAGGCTGAGGTTTCAGCTGGGTTTGCAGCTTCGTCTTCCTCTCACTCTGTAGCTCGGTGAGGGGTCCAAAACTGCCCGCAGCTGGACGTGGGAATGACAGTGGCAGGAGCTCCCTGAGGAGGAGTTCCTGGGAGCAGCATTTTTTTTTTAATAATAGCGAAGAGTATCCAGCAGCAGTGGGGATGGTACACCTTAAAGGTTTTCACACCGCTTCTGGCAGCAACAGAGGATGACAATGCACTCTCCCTTACCTTGCGTGTGAAGCAGATCCTAACTTGACTTGGGGGTGCAGGCGTGGGCTGAGGGTGGCTCCTGGAGGCTGGTGGGGTGGGCGAGATGAAAGTCCTAACTCTGCAAGTCGGGGCCAGCTTCATGCGCTTCTGCCTCCTGCCTGGGGTTTTCCTCAGCCCCGGAAAAGGCCTCTTAGTGGCTGCTTCTCCAGGCAGCAAGAGAGACCCTCTCTTAGCATCCAGAGACCTTCTCTATGTAGTCTGTGCAGAAGAAATTTACAGTGGTACCTTGGTTCATGAATTTAATTCCGTGATTCTGGTTGCAGAATTTGGTCCATGATTTTGATTGCAACTGAATTGCAAGCACAGTACACGTATCATGGATATACAAGCTTATTGAACATTTACTATGTGCTGGGCACTTTACTAAGTTTTAAATTTGTATGTTTTAAAGGCACAGAGGCATTGAGCCTGTGAACAGTCGTCCCAGGAGCCAGATGTTAGCAAGCTCCTACTTGCTATAAGAAGCATTACCTGTGCAATTCGAGTTAGCCTCTGTGTTCCTGCAGCATGGCAGGCTTGCTCCCAGCTTCACACCCGCAGTATCACCTGCTAGGTTTTATGTTCAGTTTTCACGCCTTTCCCCAAATATATTAGCAAGCTCCTGGATGTAGTGAATGACTGTGTTTTGTTTGTTGCTGCATTCCCAGAGAAGCAACATGTCCAGGGCTTAGCGATTCACTCACTATAAACATGGAATTAACGATGTGATGAGTAGGTGTTATATGGCTTGAGTGGAGAAGGCAGAAGATAAGAATGGTTCGGTGGGCAAGGACAAAGGCAAAGAAGTAGAATACAGTGTGTGGTGGGAGAGTCCCCCATCCCAACCCCCCAGGTACCTCCTTTGTGTGTTTAGTTACAGGTAAAGGGGTGGTATTGCCTAGAGGGACTGTAACTAGCCAGGGATCACAAAGCAAATTAGGGGGCACCAGGGTCTGGCAGTGGAACATCTGCACAGCACATTGTGAGCGCCAGATGAAAGGCATGCATAGAAAAGCAAAGATCACAGCACTATTTTTGCAGAAATGAAACATTCTTAAATTAATACAAGGAAGGAGGTGAGGCTCCCAGAATCGGATACTCAGCAGAAGATACTGACTCCCTTTGACACTGCTTTAAAATCAAGTCAGTAGGTCAGTAGGTAAAAATAAGACACAAGAGAAAGCCACAGTCTCTTCTGAATATTCTCCAGATCCACTATCTCGCTCTGAGAAGATCAGAATTGGAAAGTGGTTTGCGCATATAGGGAAGTACAAAGAAAACCATGAAAAGGCTGAAAAATCACTTTCTCCTTGCCCTTCTCCAAAAACATATTCTCTATACACCAGAATCTGAGCAGAAAGCAACAGTGCCCCCAGCTTCCCATGAAGGAAGGCTAACTCCTATCTCTCCATCTTTCTCCACTGCTGAGCTCTGTTCTTACAAGTATTATGAGCCCCATGTGTGTAAAATTAAAAACAAAAGTGATTTCTTCTTAGAGATAATTGTCTTACACTCCCTCTTTTCTCCCTCCCCCCAACCTTCTACTCTGAGGCCCTCTCTCCAGGCACAAGCTCCTACTTAGCAGCTAGCCGAGTGCTGTGTCAGACTGCCAAAATTACCATTTGCTTTCTATATTCTGGGTTCTGGACATGGGGGGACTACTATGACCACTGTCAACACACACTACTTCTGATATTTTTACTGGCAACTTCACTCCTTTAAGGAGGATTCCAGTTCTATTTGTAGATTAGAGAAACGAAAACAAACAAAAACAATGCATGGATGAAAAATATATTTCCTCCATCTGGAGGTTCTGTGGACTCTTCCAACCCCATGTTTCCACGATTCCACTCACTGACTCCTTCCCTGATCACACTTTCGGGTCACCTCTTCAGCCTCCTGCATTTACCAAATTCTGGCAATTCTACCCTATTGCTTCAGCTGGAAATCTCACATTCATTTTCCGCTGTGGTGTTCTCCTCTTTTCAAACCTGTTTCCAGGTCCTATTGGGTTTACCATTAAAGTATCTTTTGACTCCAGTGCTTTCCCTATCTCCAATAACCACTGTCCAAACACAGGTCCTTATTCCAGTTATTATTGGGGTCTCTGCCTTTTGCAGCCCTCAAATATCTTCCCAGCATGACCCTAATCTAGCTTTCCTTTGAGTCATATCCACCATTTCTCATGATGAATCCTTCAAACCAGATGGGCTGACCCAATTCCCTGATTACATTGCTAGTTCCTGAATAGTTTGTGTGCTTTCGCTTGGGACCTTTGCACAGAGTGCTGTGTCTTTTTTCTTGCTGGGATCCTAGCTACCCTCCACTTTGCTGGCTGCTCTCTCCCCTGTGGTCCAGGAACCAGGACATGGCTCTGCGGAGGCTCTCAGTGTGTTGTGTGTGCAAGGAAGCCCTGCCACAGCCGCTTCTAGGTGATACAAAAACTGAGAGAAGGGACCAGGTGCTGGTCACCTCTAACTCACAGTGTCCGTATATGGTACCTAGTAAATGTCTGTGGAAGGAAGAGAGGAGGAGGGAAGAAAGAAAATAAGTGGAAGAAAGTGTGTCCTCCAGTTATACTCTGCTCTCAGGATCCATTTCTTGCCTCCGAATTTCATTAAATTCATTCTGAAGCCCCTGGAATGAAACTCAAGCTAGACAGGAGAAGCTGGTGAGACTCAAGGCACAGAGCTGGCAGCAGACAGCAAAGTCTGAATGTCCTCTGCCCGTGAGTGGTACTGGATGGCTCACTTATCCTCTCTGAGACTCAGTTTCCCCATCCTCACTTAACATAGAGAATCATAAGCTCATGGAGTTGCCTTAACATTTGACCAGCGGGATAAGATGTCAAACATTCTGATAATGAACCAGACAAATGCTGGAAAGTACAGAGAACACTTTCATTATTTCCTTTTTGACTCAACAGAGCTTGAACTCTAACGCCGTCTCTGCCCCGGTGAATTGCTGATCCAGTTTGGGTGAAAGCTCGGGTGTGACAATAAGGAGAGTGATTTTCTTAATCTAGTCATACCACAATTGAGGCAGCACCACTGCCCAGGGTTGTCCACGTAGTAGTTACTTAGCTTGCCTCTATGCTTCTTCCAGTATTACTGCCAAGTACTCAAAATGGTTCAGACTTTCATCTTTGAATATAAAAAGCAATATTAGAGATGCGCTCCAGTACACTAATACCCATTAAAGGTCATGGGATTTTGCCTCAGGTAATAATAACCATATTAAATGGTTGCAAATGCTGCCTCTATTTCATCTCTGGAGGTGCACATGATCCCCCTGGAAGGACTCGGTCTGATCCAGCTCCCCTGCCCCATTGGCTTAGTTGCTTGGAAAACTCCACAGTTAGTTAAGATACTGTTCTTGAAACATGGAGTGTCAGATTAGGTCAGGCAAAGACAGGCCAGAGCTTGGGGGGGCCCTTAGAGGTTGAGTAATATCACAACTAGGAGGGTGTTTGAAACTTAGTGGATGGTTAAAAATCCTCACTGTTGACTAAAGAGAGAGAATAATCTTCTCAGGAAAGACAACTGTCCACAGGGACCACTGGAACCACTAGGGCAGGTCGCACCACTTCCCATGTTAGACGAAACTTCTATCATACGAGCTCCTGGAGGGCATGTAAAAATGTTCAAGGTTGGGAAAACATACGGGCCTTAGTACATAAAAATATATAAGGCCAAAATGATAAGAAACAAAACTATAAAAATTAAATTTTTCTGTAAATGTGTCTAATGTATGATATAAGAATAAGAGTTCTTAGGGATTTTATAGACCCTAAAATGACCAGAGCAAGTAACCAGGAATCACTGCATATATTTACTGGAATCAAACACTGCTTTGCTTGACTTTTGTTCTTTTAAGTTATTAACAGATTTTCTGCTCTATCCCTTACCCCAGAAAAAATGATTAAAAAACAAATTGACAACGGAAGTGGAGAACGGGAAGGAAAGTACAGAGAACACTGTAGTTCTTCAAACGGCAGCATCTCAAGTTCTCTAGTTTCTTTCCACACAGTTCACTCTGGGGCTCCGGGCTCCCTGTAGAATGCTGGGAAGGTTCTAACTGCCTGAAGATTTATTATAGTGGTAAGAAGAAGTGACACTAACGTACATAAACTGGCATTTGGGGCTGACAAATCATAGGCAAGACACTTTAATCTGTGAGACATAAACCTAAATTTGGAAATGGGTGAAAGAGAAATACAATAAAAGTGTTGTGTAGTTCCCAGGGTGGGTTTGTGGTATTGTTTTTATTTGTTGTTGTTGGCTCTAATTTGACCAAGAAATGAAGCCACAACTATTTTATCTTCACCAGGGAGGCTCTGGCCTTACAATGTCAGACTTGGACAATGGTTTTTCTGGTATAGCTGATCCACTTATTCCTCTCCGGCTGTTTCCTTTCTTCCATCTCTCCTCTAAGTAAATGAGACGGATTCACAAGGAGAAATAAGGGAGCGGGGTGGGCTGGGGGTTTCCGGTGACAGAAGGAGAGGTGCAGATATGACAGAGAGCCTGCCTTCGGGACAATACTGTTTTATGTCAAGGGCTGCTGCTTTACTCACTTACTGCCCGAACTGCCTACAGGAGAGGCACGCAACAGTTGGAGACACAATGCTATGTCCCTGTACCTACAAACACCCAAAGTATTGGAGGTCTTTCTTGAGAGCGAATATTGAGTGTTATTTGTTCACTGTCTGTTATCTTACGTTGTTTGACCAAAACAAAAATTTCATCTCACTTATTCTTAGTTTCCCTCAACCAGTCCATCCATCCATCCATCCATCCATCCATCTATCTCATAGTTATGCTTTCCGTCCAGCTACCAGGCACAAAGTGCCCCATGTTTCTCTGTCACTATTGGGTCTGTGCTCAGAGAACTACTTCATTTAACAAACATCTATTGAGTATCTATGACATGCCAAGCACCGTGTGAGGTTATGGGAATGTAGTGATCTGCAAAACCAATATTGTGTCTGCCTTTATGAAATTTATAGTCCAATAAAATGCTAACTAATGTTAGGATGTTCCTAAACACTACCTCCTTTGAGCTGGGTACTGTGCAGCCTATACCGTTCTTTTTATTTTAGTGACCACATACTCTGTTCACATTGAGCTTGCTTCCAATTTTAACACTAGCCTTTCTCCCTGCCTAGGAGGAATACACATGGAAGGAAGAGAATAGATGCCACAGTCGGATCACATGTCCTGCTTCTGAAGTTTCTATGTACCTGGCACATACTAGGCATGGATAAGTGTTGCAAAAAAAATTGGCTTTGTTTCTTATACATTTCACATTTAGGTTCAGCATCATCCCAGAGCTCTGCTGTTTTAGGGAGTTTGGTTTGTCATCTGACATAACTTCTATCTTACTTGCTTTTATCTGAAAATATCCCTAGCAAACTATCAAGATCTGCACCTAAATCATTTAAAAAGAAAGAAAAAAGGAAAAGAAAAAAAATTAAAGTTGGCTGTACCAGTAAGTTCATGTCAACTTCTAAACTTGTGGTCAGAAGTAAGAAAAAGTGGACTTTGTGGGTCCTTTCAGGACGAGAAAGGGAAAGGAAATCAAACATTCAAGGAATCAACTTAGAGTCACAAACTATAGAAACGAAGCCAACAGAATTAACTCTAGTTTGATTCAAAAATAAACTGTCACTTAAAAAATACCTAACCTTCTTTTTTCCCTTCGATAAGACACTGTGGGACTGTATATAAAAAGTAAATCAAAGCTCTGGGTGCTGAATCTCAATTCTCTGTTTAAGTTCTCTCCTGCCCCGGAGTGACTACAAGAAGGAAATGAATTCTCAGTGGGGATCCTGCAGTTGATCAGCTTTTACTTCCCAGAGGAGATGTCAATCATGTTAATTGGAATCAATAGACAGCTGTTCAGGGGCCCAGGATAATGAAGCAAGTCACAAAGGGTAGAATTAGAGTTCCCTTTAAAAATTAAAAAGGATCCCACTGTTTGCTAACATTTTAAGCCACTTTGGCTACCTAAGACCTATTCTGATTTAAACTCAAGGATCAAAGAACAGCCAACTTTTGTACCTAGAAGGCCAATCTCTGCTCACTGCCGCATGGGAAAGTGGAAAATTCACCCTTCAGAGGGAACTTTCACTACCTTCCAAAGGGAATCTGAACTCGGGGGTATTAGGGCTGTGAGAGAGCGAAGAAGAAGGAGGAAAAAACAAGAGTGAGCAAGAGCAAGCGGGTGAACTAGTGATCTGGGCTCTTACCCATTTCAAGCTTGCACACCCCGGTGTCTCCTAACCAACCCACGAATCCATTCTCTGTGACCCCAGTCTTCCCTGAGGGCAGCAGCATGGAGAAAACTTCAGAGGACCAGAGGGAAAGAAGAGTACTGACAGCAAGTTACAATAACCGGACATCCCCAGCTCCCTTCAAAAGATGCCCCCCGCCACTGAACTTCTTCACACAAACGCATGTGCATTTTTATGTCCCCTTTAAAACTTGAAAGAGAGCCCACATACCCCCATCCTGCTTTTGCTTCGAGACAGCGAGGGCTCCCTCACCCACATGGCAACATGAAAAGAAAATGAAATTCTGTCCCAAGGCTCGTGATTTTTTTCCCTTCCTTTTCCTGAGTCGATGAATGCCAGATGTTCTTACAAAACGTCTTCATATCTTCAGGACAGCCCGCGAGAATACTATTTATTATTGCTCAGAGGTCAGGAGGCCACACCAGATTTATAAGGTGGTTGTGGTCACTCTTTGTGTCTCCTACACTTAGGAGATATATGTGGCCAGAGTCAGAGGTGGCTTTGCTTTCTACATAATTTACTTCCCTGGGGCCAATTAGCTGGGTCAGATTAAGAGCAGAGGTGGTTTCCCCCCTTAGGCAGCACACAGCTTGTCAAGGCCAGAAAAGCCACACAAGACTTCCCAACTGTCAGAAGAACGAGAGGGAGGAGAAATGTTAAAAGGAATGCAGAACCAGAGCACCAGTCAGCCTGTCTGTCAATGGTCTGCAACATGTGGGAGGTCACATCCTTTTTGGCCTTGACCTTGACAAGACCTCAGCCCCAATAAACAACCGGGGTCTTCCATGGATGAACTGGGTTCTAAGTAGAAGGAGGGTGGAATTCTTTCTGCACCGCCCAAGCTTCCTCTCAGACCACTGCTGAAATTCTGTATCATCGCCTCCGACTGGTACCTACAAATTCAACTGACCTTTTCATGGGAAACACCTGCCCATCCTCCTCCCTATTCTGTTTCAAAGGGAGGAACACCATGGCCTCCAGGTGGACATGCTAAAAGGCACTGGTGCCCACAGGAAAGTGGGCTGCCCTCGGTCCAGATATCAAAGAAGCTCGGCAGCAGGAACCGGGTGAACCTTGTCAGAACGAGAGCATGCAGTGTGAGCACCACCGAGAAAGTGTGAGTCCTGCAGAGTCCCCGTCCCCTGTGTGTGCCAGTGCGCTTCTGAAATGAGCTCTGCAGCCAGAGTGGGCCTCCCTTTTCTAAGGGTTTCCAGCCACACAAGGCATATTTATTTCAACCTGGCTCCAGAAGGAGCGAAGGGTCAATAGACTAGGCCGGGAAAACAGGCTTCCTTCCTTTCTCTCTGTAAGGAAAACTCAGGTTGTGCCTGTGGCTCTAGCTTTTAAGAAATCAATTTAATTCAGTAACTTGATTTTCATTCTAGTTTCCGGTCTGAATTTTTTTTTTTTTCCGGTCTGAATTTTGAGGAAGCTAATGTTCCTTCTTGTTTTATTACTCAAGAAGTTTCCAGCTTTGCCATTTCTTCCTCTTTAAGGGAGCCTTTGGGCTCCTATGACAGTTTTCGGTGATATGCTAAGTGTTTGCAGAAAAGAACAATGCTTTATAAGATGCATCTGAAAGTTTAATGAATGGCTCCAACCTCTACTTGAGTGCACCCCCCCAAAAAAAGGGTGGGATTCTTTCTAGATTACCTTCTCTCCTCCCTGCAAAATTTCACATCTGCTTAGCTTCTAAGACTTGTTGAATCTGTCTCTGTTCAACTCTGAAAGTTTCTCTTCCTTTCCATTCACTTCATTTGGTGGGTCAAAGTATGTCTCCCTCAAAGATATGTGGAAGTTCAAATGCCTGGTATCTGCAAATCTGACCTTATTTTGAAATAGGATCTTTGAAGATGTAATCAAATTGAGCTCATTAGGGTGTGTGTTAATCTAACATGACTGATGTCCTAATGAGAAAGGGGAAAATGCCATATGAAGATAGAGACAACAAAGAAAAGATGGGAACGGGAGGATGTAGAGAGACAACTGGAGTGCCTGCCACAAGTCAAAGAATACTTGGGGCTACAGGAAGTAGTAAAGGTAATGGGGGGGATCCTCCATAGAGAATCCTTCCCTTTAGAGGAAGCATTGTCTAGCCCACACTTGGATTTGGACTTCTATCCTCCAGAACTGTGAGAGAACCACCAAGTTTGTTGTTTAAAACCACCAAGTTTGTGGTAATTTGTTATGACAGCCATAGGAAATCATAATACTCCCCTGGTGCTAGATAATAGAATATCTTTCTCAAGACTGGTATAACTCCTAGATCATTTCCGTCTCCTTCTATTTGCTCCTCTGGTATGTCCTCCTTACCAAAGCCAAAGCAATCTTCCTAAAACAAAAGCAGAAAGCTTTTGTAGCTTTAGCTTTCTGTCACCGTAAAAAATAAAATAACAAAAACAAAACAGAAACCAACCTAAGATAAACAAATTAAAAGAAGGGGACTGTAAATAAATCTGCTATAAATAGGGAAGGGTGGGGGAGCAGAAGAGAGGGATGGGGAAGATGGGGTGAACCAAGATACATCATGTACAAGTACAAAATAACCATGATGAATGGGATCATTATGTATACAATGTACCAATACATGGTCTTGGTGAAAAATAAAATAAAATAAAATAAAAGAAGGGGAGATTTATTTTGGCTCATAGTTTCAGAGGTACCAGTCCATGGTCATTTGGCCCTATTGCTTTGGGCCTGCTGTGAGGCAGCACATCATGGCAAGGAGTGAAGAGTGCATGGTAGAGCAAATCTGCTCACCTTGTGGTGGCCAGGAAGCACAGAGAAAGACAGGAAGTGGCTGGAGGCCCAATATCCCCTTCAAAGGCATGTCCCCAATGACCTAAAACCAGAAAATAGGCCTCAATTCTTAAAGGTTTCACCACTTCTCAATAGTACAGGTTAGAAACCAGGCTTTTAGGACATGGGCCTTTGGGAACATTCAAGATTAAAAACTATAGCACTGCTCAACTGGCAGAGGAGACTACCAGTTAGGCAGAAAAGAGAAGATGCATAAGGATGTTAGTTGTGAGCAAAGTAGCACTATAAAGTTCTGTGGGTTCAGCTGTGAATAAGACAAAGTTCTGTTTTCTGGAACCTTCCATTGTAGTTGGGTGAGTTGGATAATAATAAAGTAAATAAGGAAAAAAATAAGGTAAATAAGTAAATTTCAGACAGGGACACATGCTGTGAGAAATAAAACAATAAAATAATAAGAGTGATTGGTTAGGAAAGTCTTTTTTGAGGAGGTGGCATTCGAGATTAGGCATGAATGATGGCAAAGTCAAAAGAAGGACACTCAGGCAGAAGGTGAACAAAGGCAGGAACATCTTGACCCATTCCAGTGAGACCAAAGAGATCAGGAGAGACTGAAGCCTAGAGATAGTTGGGCAAAGATGAGATGAAGCCAGAGAAGCAGGGAGTAGCAAGAGCATTTTGGCTTTGTTGTCATGGTATAAAGCTGGAATTTTCTTCCAGATACACTGGCTTGAGCAGAAAGGCATGGCATGATCTAGCTTGTCCCTGGATGCAGGCTGCAGAAGGCAGAGGACGGCTGAACAGCTTTCACAGAAGTCCAGGTAGGAGCAGCAGAGGCTTGGAAGAAGCGGCAGAATGGGGGCATTCCACCTTTTCTTCTCAGGTAGAGAGCATTATGCAGGCAAGGGTCTGAGTGGCTTCCCAAACTTTGCTACAAGCAATAGGAGCCTTCCTTACTTTTTCATAAGCTCAGTGGAAGAGGAGGGGACTCCTATTTGATTCAGAGGTTTTGTGCATTCCTGGCTGGACGGATTTTCCAGAAAGGAGACGAGTACAGTCCAAAAAATTCCTCAATTATTATTCCAGTTGTTTACACATACTCACATCTCCATGTGCTGCATTCCCAAACTACCTTGGAGGGGCCCAGGCATAATTTATTTGTCTTTTCAACATGTGTTGTTAAGTTGAGTGATCTTGACATCACATTGCCATCAATAGAGAAGTTTGACTTACAAATTATTTAGGGCTTACAGTGGATCACTGGCCACCTCCCAGACATTCATAGCTGGCAATCCCTTAAAAAAGATTAAATGAGGCTCGTAGTGACTTCAACATTCACTGCTGGCTTCCAGGATCTGTGCCTATTTGAAGCAGAATTCCTGCCGTTCCTGCAGCTGTGGATTTCATGGTTTCTACTTTATAATCACTTTAAGAGACAAGGGAGCAGATTGGTGGAGCTGATGGTGCCCCGTGGCTGACTTCAGAGTCTTGTGGAGCAAAAGGGCGTCCTAGCAGGGGAGGTGGCCCAGGGCACAGAAGGAATGTGCTACCCAGAGTCAAAACACTCACATGTTCTTCCTGGATGTGCCCCTCACAAGCCCTGCGACCTTGGCATGTCCCTTAACTTCTCTGAGCCTCTGTTTTCTTTTCAGATTGTAAAATAAGAAAATGCTACTGGCCTTATCTGTCCCCATAAGGAGAGAGGCTACATGTTGTAAGTGAAATGATATTTTAAAAATATTTCCTGACATATCTCCCTTTCTCTGATGAGGAAGATCATCCCTTTATGTCCTATCTGCCATGAAGGTGATTCTGAGATTTTATGTTCCAGGAAAGAAAAGAGGAGCTACACACGTAACCAGGGAAGGAGGATATGGCAGGAAGGTGAGTTCCCCTTAAACAGAAAAGGAAAAAACATATTCTTCTGGATGATGATGGAGAAATCCAGTGGGTATGAGACTTAGGGCTGAGGGAGTGAATGGCGTCCACTTTACCCATAACCCTGAGCTGAGGTCTGGGAGGATGAGTGGAAGACAGTAGTCCCGGATAGATAGGAAGAGGCAGAGCAAAATAGAAACTCTCTTTCCTTCCCCTTTCTGGGAGGAGACCAATTTGCCAAGTGCCTTGGTACCAGCAATGGATGGCTAGAGAAGATAAGAAAGGGAGACAGGGTGGGTTTGGACACGGAGAATCTAGAAACCAACTTTGAAAAGGAGAAAAGCAGAGTCTGAAAGTGTTCGTGAACTTCCAGCAAGGAACGGAAGATGTCAGGAAGAGGAGTCAGTGGGTCCGGCACAAGGCTCCAAGGAAGGACTGAGAGAAACCCTTAGTAGAAGCACAGGGAAGGGTAAGACGGGGGGCCGCAGCAAAATGCATTTCAGACAGAGAACCTGCAGAATGGAGGGGAGCCGAAGGGCAGCGGCTAGAGTGTGAGGAGGGTCCTCACGACTCCCCACTGTGCCAGAAGAACAGACTGCAAGTGTCATCAGCCATGGACTTCAGCCACGGACGCCAGCTAATGAGAAGGGGTCGGGGCATCGTGGCCATGTCTCTGTGCCTCCTTGGGTAGAAAAATAGGGAGTTACTGTGAAATCCTGAGCATTCGCCCCAATGGGAACATTTATCTGAATGTAACCTAAGAACAAAGGGATGGCTTGCTTTCCAGTTGGGAAGATTTGAAGTCTCTCTCCTCCCTTTTCAGCAGTATGGAGTCTGCAGATCCAGATGAGATCAGCTATGGAAAAAATAGCTGGTTCCTTACCCTATACTGCACTAAATCAAATGATCGGTTCTGCTTCATAAGTAGAGAGCCTGGAATTTCCTATAACATCAAATGAGTCAACCACCATCACCAATATTGAGACTGCTGCATTCTTGCATCAAAGGTCTTCTCTTCATACAACTTCTCAAGCATTCTGCCTATCAAAAGAGCTGCCCATCACTGCAGTTTCCCTGAGCCTCATGATGTCCACTGTATTGATGTGATGGGGCAGAATACAGAAGCATGTGTATCCACAGCCTTTCTGCTAGCATTCCCGCAGAGGTTCACTGCCTGCCTGTCTGCTTTCCAAGGGCTGCTTGGGCTTCCAGGAAGACGCACAGAGCAGGAGGAGCCAGGGGTCTGAGCCTGTTTTACACTGCACAGTTAGAATTAGAAAGACGCGTGCTCTGAAAGTTTAGAATACAGGTAAAGAGGAAAGAGCCACTCAGGATACATCCAGAGGAATACTTGGGAGAAGCCGCAGAGTGGGAGGCTGCTGGCTGACATGTGGGATAAGGAAAATATTAAACGCTGCAAATGAAATCCTGTGCTGGAAGTTTTGAGATGCAATTTCTGAGATGCTGTAATGGTGCCCCGTGTCAGGAGCATTCTTTCTGGAGGCTGGTGGGTGGCTCTTTCTGAATGCTTCGCTGTGTTGGGACAGGGCTGCAGAGCAGTTTGCCTTTATGGGGTGTACTCCTTCTGAATCCAGTTTCATGTTCTGTATATACGACACTCCGGTGCATGAGTGGCCTCCACTAGCTCTCATCCTTTCATGAGATTCAGACAGCAGGCTGCAACCAGAAGCAGCGACATGCCTCAGGTTTGGAAAATGCATCTTTCTGCTGCTCCAGAGAGCAGCAAGGAAGAGTGACCAGAATACTCCAGGCCATGGAGTCACCTTCTCAGACAAACAGTGAGATGCTGCGACATCGAAAGTAAGAAACACAAGGGCTGGAGGGTTAGCCGGGAGAGGGGGAATGACCTGGAGCAGGGGTCTGATTGTGAAGCACAAGTGCCTGAGATCTCACTGTGGTCCTTGAGCTGGTCATAACGGAGCTGAGCGTAAGATCATGGTGAGGAGCCACAGTCATGATCCTCTAACAACAGGAAGCTGCAACTTCTCCAGCACTAGAGAACAGAGATTCTATGGAAGACATTATCTGAGAAAGGCTGCGTCCCTCTTCTAGGAGCAAACTCAAGCAGAACCAGGTAGCTCACCCTTTAACACACCTGAGAATAGGGATGACAAGAGCCACGTATTTTATGCACCTCCTACTTGTCAGGCTCTACAACCCACCTTTTGGAAGCATTACCCACTCAACCCTACAGCAAGCCTGTGAAGTGGCATTAGGATACCCACATTGTGAAGATACCTAGTTACGTATCTGAGTCACACTGCCAAGAAAAATTTGAGACCAGTGTGGTCTGTCCCGCACTCCCAAAGCCCTCACTCCTACCCACGCTAGACTGCAAAAGTCTCAAGCAGGCTTCCTTCTGCCTGCCCATATATTTATATGCTCAGCCCTACGCTTAAAATATTTTTTAAAATCAGTTGCCAACATTTTAAAGACGTGAGATTTCAGTTTTAAAAGTCTACATTTCTGCCTTAAGTTAAAACAAAATGAAAAATCCTGAGTACACCAGCCTTACACGACTACAGGACCCACCAGATTGACACTGAGGAGCTGGGGAAGCGAACGTACCATTCGGTAGGTGCTATGATCACATGTCTGTGCTATGATCACATGTCTGTGCTACCATTCGGTAGGTGCTATGATCACATGTCTGTGTTGCCTTGTACACTGAAATTCTCAAGGCCAAGGTGATGGCGTTAGGAGATGAACCCTTTGGGAGGTGATTAAATCATGAGAGCAGAACACTCAGAAGTGGGATTAGAGCTCTTCTAAAAGAGGCCCCAGAGAGATCTCTCAACATGCTGCCACCATCTGAGGACACAACAAGAATTCAGCAGTCTGCAACCCACAAGAATGCCAGCATTTGGATCTGGGACTTCCAGCCGCTAGAACTGTGAGAAATACATTTCTGCTGTTTATAAATCATCCAACCAATGGAGTTTTGTTACGACAGCCTGAATGGACTAAGACTGCTGGCTTCTGCCACTTCCAGCCCCACCAAAGGTGAGTTCTTTAGTTCTGTGCACTGCTTTACACCCCTCCACTTCCCCGGTGGGAAGATCCAGCTACAGTGTGGACATCATCGGCTAGTGTCCACATCAGGATTCCACGCGTCTTGGAATCAAACCAGTGACGTATCCCTGCCCTGCTCCTTGGTGACAGTCTAACCTGAGGCTGACCGGGGGCTGTGGATAATAGCCTGAGAGCAGCGCCCATCGGGACATGTGAGGTGGTGACTGTACTAGCTCCATGTCCACTCAGAGCTGGAGTGAGTAGCTGTTCAAGTGCCTCCAAGGAATCACAGCCCGGCAGCACCAGACCCCTGTTAGTTCTTACTGGACCTTATGACAGAGCTCTAACTGAGTCCAACCTAGGATATCAAGAAGGTCAAGGCCGAATTTGTTTCTGTCAATGAACCACCATGTACAGAATGATCCATCAGTTCTTGGACCAGGAAGACTACAGGTGTTAATGGGATGCTTCCAGGCCTTCCTGGGAAACGCTGGACCATCATTCATCTAAGGTCCTGACACAGGCCCTAAAAGCATCCTTCTTCCCCTCAAGAATGATAGACGACTCATTCTGTACCCTCGCCCTCCACCCTCTGGGGCCAGCAAGGTACACTCCTGCTAGGGCAAAGCAGAAAGAACTCTAGATAGATAATTTAGAAGACTCTTGCCTATCATCCTTCTAGGAAGAAACTTTATTGATGTGAGATAAACTCTTCCAATTTGTTTAGTGCTCACTAAGGCTTTGTGAGCAACAGGAAGGCTCAATGGATCTTTATGGACATCTAGGAATAGACCTGATAAGTGCTCAGTCCTTCGCATAATCTTAACGTTGAAATCAAGGACTTAACCGCCTTTCAGTTCCTGCCTAATCTCTGCCTCTTGCTCTCTCTGATTTTATCTGCTTTTGCCTCATCTGATTTTATCTCCCTCCCCTAACTCACTATGCTTTGGCCACACCGGCATCCTTTCTGTCCCTTGGGCTTGCCAAGCCACTCCATTTCTTCTTATCCCTGACGACAGTCACTAGACTATCATCCTATTGCATTTCTTATGTTATGCTTTTTTGCAATTATTTCATTTACTTTGGTATTTGAATTGTATGGTCTCCTTCTTCCCAAGACAATGTCAGTTCCTTAGAGGTGCAGATACTCTCTGTGAGCCTTCTTCATTCATAAGTCTCCTTCAAACCAAGTAGGTCCATTCTGTTACTGCTGCCACCATTCCCCAGGAATGCGCTCTTCCTACCTTACCCATATGGGGAAGCTCTCGGTGTAGCTGCAGAGAAGAAAGACCTTGAAAAGAGATGAAAGGACTATCCAGGAAGGTAAATACCATCCTCAAGAGGCTGGGTGTGTATGTGTCTATGTTTGTGTCTGCAAATGTGTGTGTGCACACGTGTGTATAAACTTGTTCAAAATCAAGCCCTTTCCGAGCTGTTTCCTACATTTTGGAATAGAAACATGTTTGGACTGTTTTCAAATTGTACCTGTTGATGGATCTGGTGCATTTGTTGGCCTGCCAAGCTTGAAGAAGAAACTTGGACAGATTAGCACATCTGCCAATACCAAGAGGAGGGAGTTTTGCAATCCTAAATGGCAACAAAGCTCCAGTGCCAGCTGTGCGCGGAGGACCACGAGTACCCATAATTCCTTGTGGGCACTTCCATATTCTCCATTTGGTTTGATCACCTCTTACAGACTCGGTTTTCTGCATGCTATCAGAGCCACCCCCGGATGTTGGGAATGTGAATTTCTTCCAGCAGATGCTCTCTTTTAGAGATTCATCTCTTAGATGTCTTTGCTTCTTTAATCTGTCCCGTGTTCTTGATTCTTTTGTGGCTGATGGGAAAGGTAGGCACATACTTCTCAGAAATGAGGCTCACAAGTGCGCCACATTCCAACAGGCTCCCTGAGTGCTCCCCTCTGGTCCTTACACCTTACTGCGGACTGCCTGATCCATAATCCATCCTGCCTGTGACCATGACTGCCTTCCTACCTTGCATGTGTTCGGGGGAAAACAGGGAGATCCTAGTGAAGGCTTTATGTGTATGACATGAACTCCATAAATCAAGACTGTGGCAGTATTTAAATCTGTGAAATGCAAAGAGAATTTAAATAACAAGTCAGACACACAGGCAGGCGGCCCCTGAAGCTGCGGAATGTGCATCTCATGCTAACAGCTTGCACGTTGAGATTTTGGTACTAGGAGCAGCGAGCAGGAGTGGAAGGTGTTAACAACTCCTGCAAAATATTTCTTTAAGCATACATTTCCTCCATTTCCTTTCAACATAAATTCTGACAACACAAATGCACGATTTATCCATGGAATCATGTATCTGGGAGGACTGCTTCTAATTTCTGGAATGATTTGAAAAAGGAGTCCTTTAATCTATACTCGGAGAAGTTGGTTAATGTGATGTAATTAGTAGAGTAAATGATTTTCATGAGGGGAAGGCTTAAGGCACTAAACCAGCCTATTATAAACGAACACCTTTTCAGTCTGCTTAGTGTCAGGAAGTTTCATTTTGTTACTTTCTGTAAACAGATACATACATAGATGCACCTTGGATTAGTAAAAGTCAAACTCAACCCCTATGATCCACCTGTGACCTCCTGGAAGTGGCCTAACTGAAGTGAGAAGGGTTTGATGAGGGGCTAGAACGCACACTCTTTGCCTATTCTAATATTTTTTGGCTCTGGGCCACTGCCTCCGAATCCTTTGGGTGGCTGAACAGAAACTTGTCTTCTTTGATTTTAGTCCAGTAATAGCAAAAGTGGTCTCACTGATAAACGTTCACTATGTGTGAGGCTCTATAGCATGCAAGTTTTTTCACATGTATGATCTTACTGTCCATTCATGAGATCCAGCATGGGTATTATATTGTTATTCTAGACAGAGATAGACTCTGCAGCCAGGGAGATAAAATAATCTGATTCAAGTTACACAGAAAGTGATTGAGCTAAAATTTGCACTCGAGTCTACTGCTGCAAAATTTAATGTAATTTCTATGCAATAATTACCTGTATGCTTAATGTTACTGCTTCCCATGGCCGACTGCAGCTACAAGAAAGGCCAGCCCACCCCTTTTCCTGTATATCTTCTGTCCCAAGAAGCTGGGTTTCCTTCAATATTGGCTGAATTTTAGAAGCACTGTTTATGTCCTAGAGATGCACTAGTGAGGAGTCCTTTTGGACATTTCACGTAGACCTCCAAAATGTTATAGCTATTAGAGGTGGAAGAGATTTTCCATCCAACCTCCAAACAAGAACTTCAGAAGGTTTTCTTCCTGGTAATTTAAAAACTAAAACCCATTCTAATTGCTTGCCTCGACAGTGAGTATTCGCCTTTTATTCCCTACAACTTTATCTTCAGCACTTTTGCTTTGAGCGAGGTGGGAAAATGATTACAATGGTCTTTGAAGAAATACTGACCCAGAGGAGCCAGTCCACGTGGTTAAACTGGCAGGAAGGTTCAATGTTCAGCCTGCAGGTACCACCTAGAATGTCCAAGAGACTTTAGAACCTGTTAGATATCTGTAACACTAAGGTCTCTCTCAAACCAGCTCCAAACACCGTCACAGCTCCTCTCCACCTGCCAGATGAACATTCAGCAGCCGCTTTGATAACAACTATTGTCTAGTATATCATCCACACTCTAAAACAAAAAACACAGAAGAGATATTACCGATCAAAGTCAAATGGATAACGTGGAAGTCATCGCCCAGAGCAAGGCCTGTGATTCCTGTCAGTCTTATAAATCCATCTCTCCATCTCCTCTTGGGCAACCCCTCTGAAGATTTAGAGCTGAGCAGGTGTCCTGGGATCCCTCGGGGGTCTAAGCCTGTGTCTCTGGGGATCGCCTAGGAAGGCTCTAACTACCAAAAAGATCCTCATTTTAACTCGACCCTTGTCTTTAATTTCTGACTTGACTGCACCACACAATCTGCTCACTGCTGGAGAATGTGGAGGCCATGTCATCCTCGCCAAGGCATTGCTGCATCCCAGCACTTCTGTCCCCATGGCTGTCTGGGCCAGACCTCTCTGAATCCCCCAAAGACCCCGTTCCACAGGAGCTGGAGGATGTCTAATGCAACATGCACCTTTCCCCCTTGTTCCTCCAGCAAAGACAGAGAGAGAGCGAGGGAGATCCTGGCAGATATATCAAAGCTACACAAAAGTGACACATGTTAGCAGAAAATTGGACATCATTATACGCGGGTTCTTAAATTATACTAATAGCACCTTTCAATAGCTTTCATCTTTGGGCCAGGCACTTTCTTTTCTAAACTGCATCACATTTATTATTAGAGAAAACTCTGTGATATAGAGTTTTTCCATTTGACATTTGAGGAAACTGAAGCTTAGAGAGGTGAGGCAACCTGGCCTAAGCTCACAACACTAGTAAATGGAGATCCAGGACTAAAGCATGGTCTAGCTGTAATAGCACCAATCAAACCAGGACAGTCAATAAAATTTAAAAATTTTTTTGGCAGTCTGGAATTTGTTATGTGTACTTTGCTGGACTTGACTGTAGCAGTGTCATTGTATTTCTCTAATCTTAACCCCAGAGTTGACCTTATCTTCCCCTTTAGCAGGAAGTAATATAGACAATCAGAGAGCAGAATTATTTTTGGTGAAGTGGGACTATATGAGTCCTTCAAAGGCTAATCACACCAAAACTGACATCACAAAATGGTCAAAGAACAAAAACAGGCAATCTGCAAATAACAAATTCAAATGACCAACACATGCACGATAAGTATGTTCAACCTGACTTGTAGGACAAAAACAGTACAAATTAAATCAACTACCATTCATTCTCTGGGTTTTGAAAACTAGAAAAAATTATTAATTGAAAATGATAATTTCCAGCTCTAGAAACCATACAATGAAGTAATCAAAAAACTGTTCCTGGGAATTTAATTTTCTGTCTTTCTAGAAGGCAATTTGGAAGTATATAGCAAAAACATTAAAGTTCTCCACTCTCTTTGACCAGCATCTAAAATTTCACCCAAGGAAATGATCAGAAGGCGCTCAAGCATTTTTGAACAGGATATTAATTGAGTGTTATAATAATACAAGTCTTGACATCATTTAAATGTCCAGTGAAAGGCAGAGATTAATAAATTGTGGTACATTATGTAACGACACCCTTGGCAGATCTTAGAAATGATTTTGTAGAAGATGATTTAATGACATGGGAAAATGTTCATGATATATCACTAAGGCAACAACATTAAGCCATTTCTGAAAAAAAAAGAGAGATAGATATAGAGGCCCAGAAAAACAAAAATGAACAATATTAATAGCAAAATGAATTGTGATTTTTATTCTCTTCCTTCCATCCATTTTCAAACTTTTACAGTGACCGTATCTTTGTGACAATACACGCGCACACACACACACACACACACACTCATAAAGAGATGAGCTAAAGAACAACAAAAGAATAATTGCCCCATGTGGACAATGGGAACCCAGCTGCCAATGGAATAATTTCTGCCACCAAGACAAAAGACCTGGGAGGCAGAGAGGAGGATGCCACAGGTTTGAACTCTCAGTAGAATGGCAATGGCGATGTGACGGACCTTTGAATAACCCATTTGCAAGCTCAAACCTCTAGTTAGTGAGCTTCCCAACTTACATCCCCACTAGCTACCTAAATATACTTGACGTATTCCAACAGAGTTAACCTTTTCAGAACCAGAGAAATGACACTAGAGAAATGAAGTGTGGGTTGTTTTGCATGGCAGCACACAAAACAGGGCACCTTGCGCTCTGTGAGCTGGTGCTTTCTGCGCACACAGTCTTCCCAGCCCCGATTCCACCAGGAGCTTGGGCATGCACAGTGGAGGAGAAGCAGGCTTGGCCAGCCGCTGCTAATAGCACTCAGGGCATCACACCGTGCTGGAACACTTGAGGGAAATTATTTAGTTATGATCATTATTAGCTGCTTTTAATCACAATAATGAACTAATACAGCAGTACTTATGCTTGGGAAAGTCAAAGAGTATCCATTAAAAATCTAATTAAAAGCCAGTCCTTAAGAAGAATCATGGCTTATTTATCTCTCTATTAGGTAATATAAACTAGTGAACTGTACAGCTTGGACATTTTCCACCAGTCAAGCTGGTAAGCAGTATTCCCTTTTCAGCTATAAAAGTACAATAAATCCTGCTTTAAAGGAACTCTCACTATGTTTTAAGAAGAGAGATGAGGGAGGAAGAGAGAGAAAAAAGATACATTAAGAATAACACTTATATCTTGACATTTCCCCTAAAACCTACATGTATAGATTTCTATGGAAAAATTACGAAGAATAGTCTGTTTCTAGACTGTGAGATATATGTGTATATATATAAAATATTAACGAAGAGGAGAAAAGTGATCTGTGGCTGGCTGGTGAAAAATGTGCAGGAGGATAGGCCATGAAGGGCCTTCAGAAGCAGGCAGCGTGAGATCTCAAGTCAGAGTGACCACTGGTCAGAGTCAGCAGGAGGAGCTACAATGCTGAAGGTACTTTCAGTCCCCATGGGTTCAATCCCCAGCTTTCCAGACTGGGAGCACTGACCTGTGCATGTACCAGGACCTGGACAATTCACCAGAGAGCAGGGCCCCTAGCTTTGGCTCCCTACGGAACTCCAACCTTAAGAAGTGGTCTCCTCAAGGTGCGGCCATGGGGCTCTAGGAACCAGGAAGAAAGATGGCTGACTTCCACTGGCGTTTAACATACCCTGTGTGCCTACGGTTGTTACAGGCAGAGATAACAGACTTTGCAAGTATGTAAGGCAGCATGACTATTCTGGGAGCACCGAGGAGTTGGGTATGAGAAGAAAGAGCTGAATTAGTGAGGAAGAGAAGGGAGACAGGCAGGCACACAGAGCGATATGAAAAAAATGGAATGTGAAGAGAATGTATACCATGAAGATAGAGAAGCAAGCAGGGTCCAGATCAGATCACAGAATAATGCATGCCATGGCCAGAGGTGGGACTTTAATTCGAGGGTAGTGGGGAACCCACAGAGATTTTGAGTGGGGTCAGGCCAAGGTAGAAGGAGGTTTTAGGAAGGTTGCTCCCAGCAGTGTGGAGGATACTGAGGATGGTGGGATGAAAACAGGATAGTTATAATAGGTCAGGAAACAGGTGATGGGATGTAAAGGAGGGAATCAACAGTGGGAACAAGAAAAGGAAGGAAATAAAAGACATGAGGAAGGCAGAATCTATCTGATTAGATTCTGGATAATAGGGAGGGTGGAAGCAGATTCTCAGGGTTCTCCTGAATGCTGAAATACAGAAGACAGGGTGTTTTAGGGCTTCAGCAGATTTATGCTGTGGACTTTACGCTATATTCAGGTGATGTATTCAGGAAGTAACCGGCGCTTCTGGAGTCCAGGGAGTATCCTGGGGATCCGATCCATGTAATAGGTTAAATGGATATTTCCCTTGGAGAGGTTGCTGCTGTCATTATTCTCCAGTGTGGACATCTAACTCTAGTTCTGGCCCAGGTGAAGAGAAACTTTTTGATCACTGCATACCTGTATCAGAAATAATCTCAAGTTGTCTCTTTTCACTGACCATATGCTGCAAAGAGGACTAATGTTGGAAGTTTTGGCTAAAACTCTCACCAGGGAAAAGCAAAAGGCAAACTTGAACTAATTGCTCTGCCAGTTGAGATGACCTTTAGAAACAAGTTTAAACTTTTGTCAGTGTGCTATCGGTATTTCCATCAGGAAGTATTTCAACCAGCTAATGTTTGCCAACTGGGAGGACCAAGTGTTCAGCTCAACACCAGGGTTTCTGTGCTAATCTGACCTTCCAAGGTATTTAAAGATGCAAAGGCCAGATTCATCACTTGAGTTCCCAAATCCATACTGCTGTCTACCAACATTTGCCTACACTTTCTCACTATATTTTTCCTCCCCCTTACAAAAAGCCTAAAGCCCTAACTGTCAAACTGACCTTCAAAACTTTTTAGAATTACATGTTGCTTCCACAATTATCAGCCCTTATCTTTAAAAGGAAGCATTCGTAGTGATTGGGCACCTGGACTTTGGAGACAGAATACTGGCTTAAATGCTCTCTCCACTTTTTCCTATCCAAGTGACCCTGGGCAAGGTTCTTAAACCACCGTAAGCATCAATTTCTCCATCTCTAAAATGCAACTTGTAAGAGAACCTACCTTACAGGTAAATGACTATGAGACCAAGAGATTAGTCTTGAGAGATTGCTTGTCACGGGCTGAGGCACACGGCTAAGTGATGATCAGTCTAGTTATCATGATTGGAAGCCTGTATTAAATTCTATGAAGGTGTTATGTTAGCTACAGTCCCTGAATGGGGCCTGTGATGCAAAGCAGGGACCATTTTTTTTCTTCTTTTTTATAAACAGAAGCAACAGATAAAATCATTTCTACACAACCCAGTATCTCCAACTATATTTCATTGCTCTAAGTAGTAGTGGCAGGAAAAATCCAGAGTTTAATTAAATTCTTATTTTCGGCAAAATAAAGGGCAAGAAAGAGCCTTTGAGGGAAAGATAGTTCATAAAACACTGATTACTGTGGTAGAGGGCACATGGAGTGATGGATGGTTACAGCAGAAAAGCGTATTATAAAGGGGGTTTTTATCATGCTTGAAGTTTTTTCTTGGTCTCTGCCCTTCTAATGAAGCTATACACCTTTAGACCACTCTGTGCTCTACATTTTCCCCTTAACGGCACCGGCCTTCACTTTGGGGGGAATTTTTGTGGCAGCCCTTTGACATCCACTTACTGCTGTGTGTAAGCCCAGAACCCAGAATCACCACTGGAATGGAAACCCTGACTACCCGCCCCTTTCCACTGAATAGGCTGTGCACTCTTGAGTTGCCACCATGACTCATCTGGTTCCCTGTTTAGGAAAGAGTTACTCTTGCCTTCTCAACGCCTTGTGTGAGTAGTTGGGAGAGTGGGAAGGGGCAGGCAGGGGAGAGGTACTGGGTCATCATGATTGAGGAAGGGCGAAATGACAGGTGCAAGGCTCTCTGAATATCCGAGGGAAACCTTAGAAAGTAACAAAGCTTGCTTTGATGTTGGTTTGAGTTAGGATTAGAACAGCTCAGTTTTGATCCCTCGGCAGCCAAAAGGTCCTTTATTAACTGGTATGAGAATGACCACATCTAGATTCCAGAAGCCAGCTGGGGGAAGAGGAAGATGACCCCCGAAAGCACCCTGCAGACAGAGGGACTGTCTGCAGTGACGAAGGCATGATGATGGTCGGGTCAGACATCAGGACTGTGTCAGATGAACTGAAAACTAATAACATTGAGTGCTATTATGTGCCCTGCTTTGTGCTAATATTCTATACGTATTATCTCCATAACTGCTTACAACAACCTATACGGTGCAAGTGCAGGCTCGAGGTTGGCGATTCCTGTGCTCTCCTAAATCCCACTCTGATGTGTCTGCAGTAGGGAGGCAAGTCACCCAGGAGAGTGACGATTGCAGTGTCACTGGACTGGGAGACAGGAGACCTGAGATTTGTCTTCTGTTTAGTGCAGTGTGACCTTGGAGAAGCCACATATGCCTCCGGGACCGTAGATGCCTCGTCTATCAAATGAGGCACATAAATATCCGCTGGCCCTTCCCCAGCGGGTTGAGAGGAGTAAAGGACTTGAGGCACTCAGGACTCCGTACAAAGTCAACTCTCTCATTATTCACATCAGTTCTCTCCAGCTCTGAAGCAACTGTGATGAAAGGTGAGTACAAATGAAGATGTGACTTATTATTGAAGGTGAAAGAGTCTAGATGCATCAAACAGAGCCACCACGCCAGGGCCGGGTCTAGCTTGTCTGGAGAGGTTTTATCGTACTGACACAGCCACCCACAGAGAGGGTCAGGGATGTTTTTAGACCCAGCTGGGCAGGGGTCAGCACGGAGCAGTGGGGGTCTGGCCGTGGAAGATAAAACTCACACCAGATCATCCACACGTGTGGCTGGGTGAGTGGCCAGAGTAATCCCTTGGGCACCCTTCTGGCCAGTCCTGGTCTGAGCCGTTCTCAGTCTCCAACTCTGCCTCTTACTTAGCAGGATTTCACCCTGCAGGAAACCAAACTGTTGCAGTAAAGGTTGCCTGCCACTTGCTGAAATGCTGCCAGCCTTTATGGCAGATCCCGGTCTATCTGAAACACACGGGAGGTATCAGGTGGCCAGAAGGCTCATCTAGTAATTACAGCACATTCACTTGATATTTATTGGTAAATGTCCATGCAGCACCGGGAGCATATAAATCATGGAAAATGTATCCCTCAGACCTGATCTTTGACGTTCTTGTTACGGTTTTCATACTTCTCCCCCACCATGGCCTCCCTTCCCCCAAGGCTCTCCTATTACAGTTTCTCCTGCGGTGGTGCAAACCTCCATCTCCTGATTCTCTTGTAGCTCCAGAAGTATCAGGAGATTAGCACAGGGGTTAATGCAGATGCGGTCATTCTCATATAAGCAATCTTTAGCCCAGCAGAATAAACATTTGGCCTCTAGTTGGTTTGGGCCTTGTACCCATGATGATCACCAAGCACGAGCCCAGCCTTACACATACCCTCATGCCAATTTGCAGGCTCCTCTGTCATCTTTTTAGCATTACACATCCTTCTTTCTCTTTCTGAGGAATTTTTTGATGCTTTGGGTTTTTGTGGGAGGCATTACAGAACCAGGCAAGGCCAATCAGATAGAGCAGCACCAGAGGTGAATGAAGAGAGACTTCCTCAAAGAAGTAGGAGCTTGGAAGAATCTTCTCTTCAGTAGTAGCTGGTTGAGAAAGAGTAAGTTCCAGAAGATCGGTGGCCAGAGCACCAGGCTGATGATGTCTAACACACGCCCTGCAATCTCTGGAGCTGGATGAGCGTGCCGGGGTTGCCCTTACAGGGAGAGTCTCCAGGGTGATTCTGGATGCTGTTCCTAGCTAGGTGGTCTTCAAGTTTCATTTTTCATCTTTGAGAAATTCTGTAGGACATTCAGTGTCATTTTTAATACATTCTAATACATTTAATTCCGTTCCTGCTTAATCAGCTAAGTTTGATTCTGTGGCTTGAAACTAGGAAGTCTGAGTGACATAGCTCAGGTATAAATGACACTAATAATAACAGCAGCTAACATCTATTGAGTGTTTCCATATTACAGGAACTATCCCCAAAGTTTTTTATATAATAACTCATTTCCTCCTAAAATGCAACCTATGAAATAAGTACCATCAGCAATCCAATTTTACAGTTGAGGAAGCCAAACCTCCAAGAGTTAAGTAACATTCTGAAGGTCTCATGCTTCACCCTTTCCTTCTATCACCTCCTCAGTGTGCAACTGAAAATTAAAGCCATTATACTTGGGCTCGTATCTCTGCATCCTTTGTGTTTGTACCCAGGATGAGTATTCTTTAGGAGAGAACATTTATACCATTTGAGGATTTTCTGCTGTGGAGGTGAAACTTACCCCAGTGGGACCAAACTGTGGCCTTTTTCCTGGATCAGCCCCGCTACAAAATATGGATCAAGGGCCCAAAGTGAGCCGAGGCCCCCACTGGCCCCTTCACTTCCAGAACCACCCGAGGGCTCTGCAGCCTCAGGACAAACAGCCACTGGGAAGACATAAGATGCTCTCTGGAAATGCCATCACTGACCTCTTAATCACCATCCTGAGATAGAATTAATTAGTCTGAGAGCTCTGAATATTGAGCTGCTCTCACATCTGGAGTGGTTTTATAATGCAGGAAACTCATTGCAGAAGACCAACTGTTAGGGAGGAAAGTCACATATAAACATCACTGAGAGGCTCTGCTCATGGCTGCGCCCTGATTCGTAACTAGGAGTCTTATCCTAGTTCTCATTTTGGACCAGACACTTTGGGATGGTGGCTGGGTTTGACGTTTTAGTCATCTTTTCTCGTTCCGCAAGAAAGCAAAGTAACTGTGGTTGTGACAGGATGGGGAGGGAGGAGGGATCTGTTGATGTCAAGATTTTTGTGTTTAGTTTTCCTGAACCAGTGACAATAAAGGACTGGGGCTGAGGGGTAAAGTTCCTTGCACTATGGATGTGTGAAGATCTCTAGAACTCCATCATGAAGAAAACATTCTACATGTTACCTCTTCCAGAGTAGGCTGCACGGAAGTTTTCTTTGCAGAAAATCTATGATGGGTTGACTGACGCTGGTTCATTTAAGGTAGGAGCACAGGGGAGACACACCTTCTTCAATTCAAACAGAAGAATGCAGTAAACCTGATTAACATCAGCACTATCTTCAGAGAGTTCCACGTCACACAAAACCCGATAGTGATTTGGCTCTGTTCTTCCTGTCAGATCTCACTAGTATTTTTTCCAGTCATGCTTGCAGACTATATACTGACCAGCGTACCTACAATGTCTGCCTTAATGGAATTTAATACAACGAATCCCAATCAGAGAGGTGGGGGGTATCCACATCTTGGGATAAGGTGATGACTTCCAACTCCATTCTCTTTGAGAATCTATAGTGTGGTGAGAGATGTCACCATAAAGTCCCTTAACAAAGCTAAGCTCCCTCGTTCGCTAGTGTGAGACTTTTCTACAGAGGTCCACCAAGGCCAGGACCCTCAGGGGGGTTCATGTAGGAAAGGCTGGCTTGGTGCTGGCTCTTATGCCAGATTGGTTCAGCCCTGGCCAAAGTGAGTTGCTAAGGGGCCATGGAAAGAAGATGAACTGCATTTCTCTAATAGTTTATGAACAAGTGGCATTCAAAGATTGGGGATATTGAGGGCTTTTTCAGACTTACCAGCAAAAAAGACTATATGTTAGGGCCAAAATCTGCCCAGGAGTCTGTGATTATTAGCTAGGCCCACACACAGTTAGCATTCAACAAATATCAGTTAGATGGGTGACTACTGCATGCCTCATAGCATAGGAAAATGACACTACAGATTTCCTCTCTTTTTTTTGTTCGACTGTGCTATGGTGTGTCCTGTCCAAAATCCATGTTGCAGTGTAATGGTATGAGGAGGTGGAACCATTAGGAGGTGATTAAGGGTTTAATGTCTGTATGAAAGGGCTCATGGGAGTGGGTGCTCTTTGCCCTTCCTTCTACCTTCTGCCACGTGATGATGCAGGAAGAAACCTCCACCTGAAACTGTTGTCGAGATCTTAAACTCTCCAGCTTCTGCAATTATCAAAAGTACATTTTTGTTCTTTATAAAAACACCCAGTCTCAGGTAGTCTGTTATAACAGCAACAGTGGACCATGACATGCTGTCTTTACCTTTGTGCTCCCTTTTATGTTCTTTTCTTTTCTACTTCTCTTCTGCTCCTCACCTCGTTCCACCTTTCTTAAAATCTCTTTTTAAGGAACAGAGCCAAGAAAGGAACCATCAGAATCAAGTTTTTCCTGCTCTCATACTTAACCTAAGAGGGCAGAAGAAACTCATCCTGAGAACCAAAGAGAGAAAGGGAACATTTTATAACATAGTCCTTGAAAATTCTAGTCCTTGGAACATCTAGGAATAGACTGCAGAATACTGCTAACAACCTTCCCAAAGAATATTCTTTTTTAAATTCAAGGAATTGAAAAGAACTAATCTGAAACGGAATCTTGTTTCACTTCACTGAGTACAGGACTTGGTATACAGTCAATCAAATACTGAACTGACAGGTGTTGGGATGACTAAGTACTTAGAACATAAAAATATTCCCCAGTTTTATGCCAGCACCACCAAGAGGAGAGCAGCTGCCCACACACATATCCTTGGAGGGTAATATGTTAAAATGTTAACGGTAGATTATCCCTTCATGGGCTTAAAGGTGTTTTCTGCGTTTTCCAAAATTTCCACATTGAATGTCCACAACTTTCTTAAGTTTTAGAAATGAAAATATCACCATAAAAGTATAACATTTAAATAAACGATACTTTCTAGGCTTACTTTTCTTAGGCAGTGTCTCTTTGAGCACACAGCCAGTTCGTTGCTTGACTTGCTAGGTTAACTGACCACCACAGCTTCTGACTCAGGCAGGATTAAGAGGCCACTGAGTCTGTAAATTGGAGAAGCCTCAGAAACCTCGCTGTGCTTTTTACGGGCCTAGTCTGGGGCCCCCCACCCACTGTGCTTCACCCACGAGGATTATACGCTGTGCTTGGCCTGACCCGCCTGCTGCTTCCATTAATTACGCCAGGTGACAAAGTACAGAATTCATCAGTCAGGTGATCATGGTCAGGTTCAACGCAAATCCAACCCAAACTGGCCGGAAGTGGCAAGAGCTGGATGGATCTGTAAGAAAAGGACCCAAACCTTGCTTTTATTGTAATTTCTTCTGATTTTTATTGTCCTATATATTTTTACTTATTTTATTTAAGGTTTTTTTTTTTTTTTCTTCTAGTTTCCTCCTCACCCTTGGAGTTACTGTCTCTTTGTACCTAATGTATCCTGGGAACTCCAATGGCTACCTTCACAAACACATTTTTCTTTGGATACTCATTACCAGTAAAGTGAATATTTTCATCCTCATCTCATAAATGAGGAAGTTCACAGTGGCCAGATCACTAAGTGGGAATCACAGACCCAGCAAGTGATAAAAGGCAGCCTCCTGCATATCCACGGCCCCTTCTACTGTACCGCTTCTGCCTTTTCCTCCTTTAATTATCCTCCAGCTTCTCTTTCCTATTTCATATCATTCTTTACCTTTATCCTCATCCTTCTAAGGAATATGTCTAAAATTAGAGACAGAAAAGTAAACATACAATGAAAATACATGGGCTAAGTGCTTTAACACACGTATCTCAATAAATGATTTCAACTCAGTAAGGTGGATAGTATGTATTCATTCCAATATTTACTGCATGCCAATGGTGTGACAGATACTGCCTCAAACACTCCAAGTCAAGTAATTTTAAAAAACAAAGATACATAGTTTCTGTCCTCAAGGAGCTTATGGTCTAGTGGATACTCCCATTATTGTTTTTTTCAAAAGATAAAGAGACTAAAATTTAGAGGAATTAATTAACCTCTTCAATATCAAACCCAGAATAATTTTTGACTCCAGATTTCAAACTTTCTAATAGCACAGAATTCTGGGGGATTGCAGAAGAAAAAAGCTTCCTCTTTAACTCCCTAAATAAAAATCAACAGACAGAAAGTGGTAGAGGGAGGGAGGGAGGGAGAGCCAGCCCAAGAGCAAGCAGATCCCCCATTCTGCTGAATCCTAAGACAATGACACTGATGAATTCCTTCCCTTTTATCTGGGAGAGTAAAGGCTGCACAGAGCCCAACGCTTTCACCCCAAGGTCAGTGGTTGTGTAAGCCAGAGAATGAAGGGATGAGGCACACTGTTCTAACCTGCCCCCTTTCAGCTCTGTTTTTTTGTTTACTTTTGTTGTTGTCAGACTTTACATCTTCCAGCTAAACACAGACGCCTTACTTCTTATCCTTGGTCTCTAGGCAGTGAAAATTTCAATTTCTTTAGCTAAAGGGATGATTCTCACTGCCCAAACCAAGACAGCAAGATCAGAAATAACATATGGAGCTTTGAGGGAGAAGGGAAAAAAGGGGGAGGAAAGAAGATGGTAGGAGAAAAAGAGGAAGAGAAAGGTGAGGAGAAAGGGGAGAAAGGTTTCATGGTTTGGATCTGGAATGTCCCCTAAAGGGTCATGTGTTGAAAGCATAGTCCCCACTTGCTGGTGCCACTGGGAGCTAGAGGAAGAACTTCTAGTCAGTAGGGTCTGGTTGGAGGAAGTTGTCACTGGGGTGTGTCCTCAAAGGCGACTGGGATCTTGGCTCCTACCTCTCTCTGCTCTCTTTCAGGTCCGGCCACCATGAGGTGAGCAACTGCTCTACCACACAGACCTGACCATGATGTACGGTGCTGCCACAGGCCCATAACAACGGGGACAACTGGCCATGGACAATTAAAACAGTGAGCCAAAATAAATGATTTCTCTTTTTAAGGTGTTCATTTCAGGTATTTTATCATAGGGCAGAAAGTCAATTATCGCAGAGGAGGAAGAGGAAGGAGAAGAAAACTATTCATGACTCCCATTAAAGCTAGTAAGGAAGAGGTTTATGAAGGGGGCTTGCTACCGGGGGGTGTACACAGAGGAGGCAGGTTCAGCTCAACTCCGAGCGCAAGGCTGATGGGAGATTTATAGGCTGGGAGCAGGTAGGGGCAGGGAATGGAAGGTTCCTAAGGAGGAACATCAGGGCTAGTGGGATATTTGCTGGATCTACTCAACATGACTCTGCTAAAACTGAACTAAGATGGCCAAGGACGAAGCCCAAGGTCAGAGCCTGCTCAAAAAGACGGCTCAGATGGACACGAGTACAGTTTGGTTAAGGAGAGAATTTTTGTCAGCAGTACTAAGGATGCCATCCGCATGTAACATTTATTGAGCATTTATGTGTCATCGGATGTTCATCCCTCATGCTGCAGGTAAGTTGTGCAGAAGGGCTTCCCCTGGTATGCTTAGATTCCCATGCAGTGTGCAAGCGTATAACTTAAGAACCACTGTTGCAGGGAGGATCTGTGCTGGGCTTCTCTGAACAACCATTTATAATATTTCATGGCATTAATGAAAAAAGAAAAAAAAACATAAAAAACCAGGTGCCCTAGGGAAGCCAGCAGGATAACCCTGACCTGCTGCTCAGGATGGAAACAATAAAGTGCCCCCTGTCACCACCCTCCCTCCCGGCTCTGGGTCTCGCTTGTGGCCTAGGTGGCACAGGAAGACAGCAGATCCCTCTGCACACTCACACAGGCCAGGGCCAGGCCTCGTCAGCCAGGTGCCTGCCGCTTACCAGAATAGGATTTTCTCCGGTTGAACTCAGCCACTTGTTCTGGGGCCCCTGGAGGGTGCAAGCCCTTTGTCTTTTATTAAACAAGGGTGGGGGGTACACAGCAAGCAGGAAGGGGCTAGGGAGGGGAAGGAAGAAGGCTTCGTGCAGGGCAGGCAGGGGTCCCCAGCCTCCGCCTCCCAGGCTGGGGCGAGTTGAACCTGAGAGGGCCACAGGTCCATAACTCATCCTAATGAAGGGCCTCAGTGAAACTGCCAAGCCCTGGGGGGTCAGCAGGAAGCTCCTGCCCCTTCGCTGACAAGGGTCCCCAAATGTGCAGGTGCTAATGGGCTCTTTCCTCCTGGGGTTTTTATGGCAGGTTTGGGAGCAGCTGGAAATTTCGGGACATACTGCTCTGAGCCCAGCTGTGGGCCCTGCTCTGGGAAGATCCAGAAGCTGCGAGGTCCCCTCCCACTCAGCAGCAGGGAACCCTTGGTTAGCGGGCAGCTGGGGGAAGCATGAGTAGTGGCAGTGGCCTTGGCTGCAGGATGCTGGCTAGAGTGAATTCTATGCAAAGCAGTAAGAACAGCTGAACTTTATCAAAAAAATTCAATCTAGGTTGCACCTGCACTTTGCTCTCCACATGTGTTGTCTCATTCACCCCCTACAGCACTGAGATGGCGTTATCAACCCTGGTTTTATGTGAGGCAGATGAAGCTCAGAGGGACTGACTGATCTGCCCAAGGTCACACAGCTGGACAGGTCCTGAGCCAGCATTTAAACTCAGGTCAGTCTGACTCCAGAGGCCCCTACGCCATAATGTTTACTGAGCACCGTCCAAGGCAGCACCTCTTCATTGGGATTTTAAAGAGGCAGCACTCTGTGATCCTTATCATGAGCATAGTTCATAGATGAGCAAAACAGAGCTCAGGGAGGTGTAGGGTTATGCAAAAAGTAACACAGTAAATGTCCTCTGCTAGGATTTGACAGCCTGTCACCACATTCACCACATTAGCAAAACAGTCCTTGGGGGAAGCCCATCCTGAACAGACTGCTGCTTTCTAAGGTTAAGTAAAATCCTCAATTTTGTCTAGCTTTTCTGTTTTCCCTCATGCTCCCAAGGAAACTGACAGACACCGAAGATACAGAACTCCCGTTTCATGCTCTGATATTTTTTCCCAGCTTACAAAGCTTCTAGTCAGGTTTCTGGTTAAAAACCTAGTTAAGATGATGTTAGAGTAATTTTTCTGAAATAGTGTAACCCTCACCTATTTCCAGAAGAGTATTGAGACATTTTATTAACATACAGCATACATGTGTCCTCCAACGATGAAAGTATAAACTCCGAAAGGGTTGGCTATTGTGTCTGTTGTCCATATCCGGCTCTTCAGCCCCAAAGCTCAGGGTTTTGGGAGAGTGTCTGTCTGTTTATCCATCTGTCTTTATTATCCATGTATCTATATCTATCTCTCTGCCTACCTTTTTATCCATCCATTCATTTACCTATATATCTGCATCTACCTATCTATCTACCCAGCCATCCATATATCTACCCGTTTATCTACTTCTAGCTGGTAGAACGGGAGGAATGACAGCCGTGGTACCAAAAGATTGAAAGTTACTATGACTTGCCATTTAATCGGTTCAGTGTAAGTTAGCAACCACAGAAAAAGTAGAAAAATTACAGATGAAGATGTGGTGGTGTTTATCACTTCCTTTTTGTAATAATCAGTTCTCCTTTTGACTGTGACTGATACCTTATATCATCAACAGTTTATAATTTAGACTCCTATGGGCTAAGCTTATCTCTGCTTCCTTCCTCATACAATCATTGACAAATGAGTTCCCAGCAGTTCGGTACAGAGCAAATCTATAACTTTAAGTTACAAATTTTTTCTACAGGTCCGAAGCAAATAACGTGATCACAGAATCAAATATACTGATTTTTATTAAAATCACATGCAACATGTCTTACCCAAAATAAGATTTTGGTGTCCTTCGTTGCTGGTGAGAAGAAACAGTCTCTCAGAACTACTTGAGAACCGAGTGGTCACCCCAGTACAGGAGTGAGGCAAACAAAGATTCCAAACCAAGCTAACTTCATTATTACCTCTGTTTCTGTATATAATTACAGTTGTTCCTCTGTATCCACAGGGGCAGGTTCCAGGACCCCACCCCCCCATCCCAAACCTAAGGATGCTCAAATCCCTTACATGAAATGACAGTTTGCCTATAACCTGAGCACATCTTTCATACACTTTCATCTCCAGATGGTTTATAATACACAGTACAATGTAAATGTAAATAGCTGATACATCACACTGGTTAGTGAATAATGTGTACATTAGGAAAATCATGCACATGTTCCATATAAATATGGTTTTTTAAAAAAATATTTTCAATGCATGGTTGGTTGAATTCATGGACTTCATGGATGTGGGACGGGAGGATACGAAGGGTTGGCTTTATGTATATTAACACTTATCTCTCAAACAGACTTGCTTACATACATATACCTATTATGGGTATATACCTGTTATTTAAATAGAGTCATACAATAAGACTCTGGGTTAACAGGGACCTGAAAAATTTACTAGTCTAACATCTCCCTCCTCTTCTAAAGTACACACACCTGAAAAGGCTGAGCGAAAACAGGAGATCACCACTTATTTAGGCTGAGAACTAGCAAAAGGCACTTGGTGTTAAGCACCATCCATGTGCTTTAGTTAAATTTAACTCAATCCCGAACTGATGAGATGTGGGGTTGCAAACTGGCAAACAGGAAATTGTCCCTGTGATCTCCTGCTCTTCAAAAGAGACCCTCTGCAGCATGGTGTTTGTCAGTTCAGAGTTTAATTAGCCATCTATATGCACTCAATCAGGGCTCAGCAGGGAAGTCCAAACACTGTCAGGCTGCAGGCAGTGGCACAGGCCTCTGGGTAGCACTCTGCCTTGTCAAAAACTGTCCGCCAGGGAGGTAGCTTGCCAGCCACCCTCCGTGAATCGCTCCTCTTTGTCCCAGTGCTTAACACCCCAGAGGGAGACCAACAAGAAATTCTTCTCTTCTGTCCTGCAATTTGAAAGGGAAATCTCACTACTGACTAAAAACTGACCTGACGGTAAAAACATCCCTCCCTCCCAGTTTGCTCTGCTGGCCTCCCTTCATAAGCTACTCCCTTCAAGGGCCCTTAGTCTCACTTCCTCAATTCCTCGGGATTTTCCTCTGTTCTCTTAGAAAGCAGTCTCTACCTTAGCATGCTTAGATATATTCTTCTCCAAACGTGTGCCCATGGTCAAAATCAAAGAAAAGAATCCTAGAGCCCTCAATTCCTTTGTTTCAATCCTGCCTCCCTGTAATTAGGAGTGAGTGTGGGATATTGGTAGCTCCTTTTCAGTAGTATCATGGCACTGAGTCTGCAAACTTCCAGTCCAATTCACTACTCACACACACTTGCTTGTGAGTTGACTCCAGCAGTATTTAGGGGAAATGAAAAATTGAAGCCGTGGTTTCCATCTTAAGATGGAGCTCTTTCACACACACGCGCACACACACACACACACACACACACACAATTTCTAGTTTCTTTTGAAAAACAAATAAAAATAGCAGGCATTATAATAACGCTGAATCCACACACCTACAATGAGAAACTTTGTCGTAAGCTCTTTAGGGCTGCCTTCTCTCAAGAGGGCAGGACACTGCTCTGGGTTGGGAAGGGGCCCGGAAGGCTGAGATCAAACCTGGGCCAAGTCGGCTTCTACTCAGAGGAGGAGTCCCCTTTCTCCACCCACACAAATGCCCCCCGTGGGCCAGAGGCACCCAGTTCCTTCTACTGGGCACCTGGTCAACTTTACCCATTAATGTTACCTGCCTCTCCCAGCACAAGGGTGTAATGTGTGCTACAGAGCACAAGAACCCCCTGGGACAAACTTTTTGCAAGTTCCACAGCACCAACACATGGGCTAGATTTCTCCTCAGGGTTTAGAGACAGCTCTTATGGTGTCGCCATCCACAACAATTCTCCCTAGACCCCAGCTTTCTTGGTTTCTTAAATTCAGTCCTCTAATTTCTGCTCACTCTTCTTGTTTCCCGTGTTCCTGGAAAAACATCACCTCACTCTCAGAACCAGAGCAAGTTGGCTGGAAACACACGTAGCTTATTACACAGCCAAGTTACAAAGAACGAGAACGGCTGGTCCAATTTCTTTGTGGAGCAGCCTGCTGTCTCTGAGGCTGTCAGCCATCTTGGGCTTCTGCTTTTATGACATCTTCTGACCCAATGAGCAGACCTGGCCTATAAAATGCAAATCATTTCAGCAGTCAATTAATCCCACTGAAATCATTTCCACTAATAGCAGTAAATGAGGGGAAAAGAGTTTTTCTCCCTGGTCTTGCTCTACTCAGAGATAACCTGGAAAACTTAAAGCATTTTTAATTGTCCAAATCCACCCCAGTTCCTCAAATCCAGGCCACATGCATGGCTGTTTAAGCCTAAGTGAAAATTAATGAAATGGAAATAAGAAGGAGGTTACTGCTGTGACTCGGGACTGCTGGTGTCAATACCCAAACCCAACACACCCTGCCCCAGCTCAGCAAGACAAATTGCAGTCTTACAGGGACCAGCAAGTAGTAGATAGTACCCACACAGAACCATCCTCTCCATAGTTTCTAGAATAATGAATGATATGTGAGCTCATGAAAATTCCTTTTGTGGTTTTCACAGCTGAATAAATGGAGTATTCAAACCACAGGCAGAAATGACACGGAAATTGCCAAGGAGCTTCATCTTGCCCTCTTTCAAAGCTGGTCCATGACTGGCATCTTTGCCCTCCAGCTGTCTCAGCATCTGCACCAGCCCAGAACCCCCAGAGCCAGCACCACCTTGATTCTATGGGGGCTCCCCAAATCATTTCTCAGAGGCCTTGATTTCCCCATAGGCAGCTTCTTCAAATATGTCAAGTCTCTGCTATTGCTAACCGCTCTTCCTTTTGCAGCCAAGATATGTCCTTTCAAAGTTCCAGCATGTATGCAATCTGTTTTGCTCTCCTGTGAGAATGAATGGTCAAGGGAAGGGAGCACAGAGCTTAGTGGCTACGCAGGCCAAGCACCTCATTTTACACATGAACAAAACCCACATGACTTACAGGAGGGCAAGCAGAAAGGACTGGAATCCGGGACTCTACAGCCACCTTGGTATGTTCTAGGCAATCGATTGCTTGGATCTCAGAATAATTTCATCTAAGGAAGGGTTCTTCAAGGACATGGGGTAGCCAGACGCCCAGTCCACAGGTACTTGCCTAGTTAAGGTATGTGCTCTGGAATATAACACCGATGAGATTCTTTCCTCTATATCTAATAGTTGGTTGGACCATTGAGCCTGAAAATTCATTTGCAAAATGAACATATGAAATACGTTCAGCTTGATATAAAATCAAAGATATACAAATAAAAACCATACAGAGATAGTATTTTTTGACTGTCCACGAAGGAAGGATGGAATAAAAATCATAAAACTGATGTCAATACTAGCAAGAGTCCAACAAAGCTGGACCTCTTAATTTCTGCTGGTAAGAATAAAAATTAGTACAAAGTTCCTAAAAGGAGTTTGGTAACATGTATCAAGAAAGTTTTTATCCTTAATGCATCTTCCAGAAATTTACCCTGATCAGAAGTGTGGACACAGTTTAAGGCCCACATGTTTACTTTGACAAGACTAGTACAGGTTAAGTATGCCCTATCCAAAGTGCTTGGGGCCAAAATGTGTTTCAGATTTTGGAGTTTTTCACATTTTGGGGTACTATTTGCAAAGACTTTACCAGTTGAACATCTTTAATACAAAAATCTGGAAATGTCCCAAAATCCAAAACTTTTGAGCACAGTGATGGTGCTTAAAAAGTTTCAGATCTCACAGCACTTTGGGGTTCAGATTTTCTGATCGGAGTGCTCAACCTGTATAACTAACAACGCCCCTCACTGCTCTCTAACGATGGAAAGATCCAAAAAAGCCTTTGTGTTGGGTAGTGTAAGAATGCAAGCTTGGAGGAGACAAGAGAGGCCTAAAAAAGAAGTACCGGGCTTCACCGCTATGCACAATGCGGTCTGTGAACTAGTGCTGATCCTGGAATTAGTTGTTACTATCCAACAACGAGCATCAGCAATTCAGAAACTGAATAAATATGTAGAAGTTTGACACTTTGCACCCTGTCTTCTGCAAAACCAAACAAAACAGAACAGAACCAAACCAAACCAAAGCAGCCTTCCTCCCACAGTTCGAGAAACACTCACTGTTAGGAAGGCATGCTGAGTGGTACGCTGTCAGAGAGGAGAAGACAGAGTCCAGAAAGAGGTGACTATCGTGGCCACAGCATGGCTGTTTTGTGAGAGGGGACAGAAATGCCCAGTATATTTTGCTGTTGGTAGATAATAGCACCATCTCCTGGGTGGGTGGTCTGTGGAGTTTGTAGACGAACCTTTATCTCTTGCCATTGACTGCTGGAGCTGAGCTTGCCTGCTGGACTGTGAGGCCAAGAGGGAAGGTCAGTGCTGAGACTGCTCCCTGGACATCTGTGCCTCTGGGTGGCTTTTATTTCAGTGTATCATCAGGTTCCATCTGCTTGCCGAGCTGAAGGCAGGAGGTGTGCACCTACCCTGGGGAACATTATGAGGTCATCTAAAACATTTTCCAAAAACTTTTAATAACATGAAATAGTGTTCTCTAACTTGGCATCCCAACCTACTTTGGCCCATCTCTTCATCTTCACATACTCTGTTCTTCCTGGACTACCTAAAGGCCCGGAATTTCCTTGCCTCTGGAAGATGGGTCAGAGAAGGCAGGAGGGCAGAGGTCTCTGAGATGCTAGTATCTGTGGTTCTCTGCGCTTGTAAAAGGCTCCTACTGCTGTTTTGTAGGCCAATGATTCCCCTTGTTCTCTAAGAATAGGAAGCAGCAGACAGTTGCTAGAAGTGGAGACTAAGAAACTGTATTTCCTATTGTGTGGGGGGCTGGCCATGTGTTCTTAAGTGAGAAAAGCCCATCCTTTCTCCTAGGTTGATCTCACCTTGACCAGGGGGCACACAATGGTTCCAGAGTTTCAGAAGACAAAATGTGTGCTCTAAAGGGCTCGCCCAGGCAATTGCAAAAGGCTGAGATCTATACTGCCCTCTACTCCCATCAGTTTTTTCTTAGAAGAAGCTATTCTTTGCTATGACAGCAACAGCAACTACAACTGTAAGAAAAACAGAGAGCCAGCCCAAAGGAAATCATAGCATGAAACTCTTTCCGTGGCAACAGCATTTGTGGATCAGGGATCTGCAAGTAACCCAGGAATAAACAAAACCAGTTAGAGGAATATGGTACAAATGGACCAATACTGACACCAAAACAAGACTTGAAATGAGTATTTTTCTTTTTTTCTTTTTTGCGGTATAGGGGATTGAACCCAGGGCCTTTGCGCTGAACTGCATCCTTTTTTTATTTTGACACAGACAGGGTCTCACTAAGTTGCCCGGACTGGGCTCAAACTTGTGATCCTCCAGTCTCAGCCCCACAGAGTGCTGGGATTACAGATATGTACCAACATGCCTGCCATGAGCATTTTTCAAAGAACTGAGCAGTGAGCAGGGATTATTACATCTGGCCATGCATCAAAATCTCTAGGGGCTTTGAAGAACACAGAATCCGGGCCCCTCCTCAGAAATGCTGACTTCATCTCAGGGGTAAAGTCGGAGAATCTGTGTAGAACACACACATCTGGATTCTGATGCAGCCAGATCTGCATTGTGTTGATCACAAGGGCTAAGGAACCATAAGGCCCTTTCCTAGCAAAGACACCACTTCAAGCACTTCTCACAGAGAACGTTAATGCACAGAATGGGGTTACGCTGGTGAGGGGTGCTAGCAGCCTAGCACGGGAGGCTGACAAACAGCAGATATTCTAGCTGGAAACTCTTCCTACTCTTGCATGGAGGGAAAAATGGAACAGGCAATATTACAGAGCCCAAGGACCCACTTGGCAGGAAACGGAGTTACCAAGGAGACAGTGCCACCACCAGAAAGGCTACTGCGGCAAAGGAAGAAGCAGCAGAAATACACTGGCTTCTCCCTCCTAGTGCTCACTCCCTAGAGCTCCCCTAAGTGGCAAGACCAAGACGGCAGCCAGCTGACAAGGAAGTCTGGAAGCTACAGCTTGCAGACAACACTCTTAGAAGCGGAGAAGCAGGAAGTGGGTAAAGAACGGGTCAGCAACAAATAGGCCCTGGACCTGCAAGCAAGCTCCCCAGGAAGCCTTTTCTACCCCACCTCAGGCTAGATTAGAGGCTTTGCAGAGCTGAAAAATGGCTCTGCAAAGAAATACACTTCCTAATGCCCAGAAACTCTGAATATTACTTTATATTATCAAAGAATGAGTATTACCTTATATCACAAAAGATGTGATTAGGTGAAGGAGCTTGAGAGGAGAGTTTATCCTCTGTCTTTTGGGTGGGCCCTAAATGTCCTCATAAGACAGAGATAGCAGGAGACAGGCACATGGAAGAAAAGGTGGTATAAAGACAGGCAGAGGCAGGGACTAGAGTGATGCACCCACAAGCCAAGGGATGCTGGCAGCCATCAGAAGCTGGAAGAGAAAAGGAACAAATTCCCCCTTAGAGCTCCCAGAGGGAGTGTGGCCTTGCCCATATCCTATTGCAGACATACGTCCTCCAGAACTGTGGGAGAATACATTCCTGCTGTTTTAAATTACAAGTGTGTGGTAAGATGTTACAATAGACACAGGAAACTGATACCATGGCCCTGCTTACCCACATGGCCCACTGTCCCTTTGCTGTGAAGAAGCCCACCGCGCCGTCTACTGGACTGACCTCCTCGCAGGTGGGATTACGTCTTGGTAGATAGCTCCCCATCCCTCAACGTAGTGACTGGCACATAAAGAATGACAAATAAATACTATAAAACTGAATTTCGTTTTTAAGGCACACTTGATCTTTAGTCTTTTATTTTGGATGATATCGCCCAAATAAAGTTGATATTCTAATATTTCTAGCTATTTATCCACACTCCACACTACGGCTTTCTCTATCCACTAAGCCAGCCCCTAACTCCCAAAGCCCTACAAAGAGGATACACACAGTCTGCTTTAGGTGGCAGGAAACAGTCTCTCCAATGGCATTGCGAGTCTCGTTGTTCCTACTTAAATGACCCATAATCCCTGAAAGGAACCACGTGCCATGGAGAAGCAAAGGGCCTCTTCCCACCAGCTTTCCCCTTCGGTCACGCATCTCCCAGCCACGGGCCAGGTCAGAGTTCTTCTGGAGTCCCCTGTGTTAACAAGCTGGAAGCCAAAGAGCACAGTGTCCTACAGCATTTTCCCGAGTAGTTAATTAACAAGGGGATAAACTACCTTGACAATCACTGAAGCGAGCAGCCTCGCTGTGCAGTCGTCAAGAGGGATGGGATTAGTTTCCAGGGAGACCACAGGGAAATGACAAGAAGGGCAGGCTTGATGGGGCCTGTGGCTTCCTAAGCGCTGCGCCTTGCCCAACTCTCCTTCTCCCCGCAGTGCAGAGCAGAGGTGTGCAAAGCCTGTGGTGAGACTGGACTGGCCTGATAATTACTTATCACTCAGTGCCCTGGCTAGATTCAAAGGCTGCTCACAGATGGCCTGGGCTAGGCTGAGGGCCTTCTGGTAATTACACTGTCCAGGGCCGACAGTCCAGGCTGACAATGTGTGCTAAGTTAGCCAAAGGAGCGGCCCAGAAAAGTGACTGAGAGGTTGGTGGGGTTAGTCAAGTCACAGAGTTGTGGCCATTGCTAAGGGCCAAGGAGGGAGAGTAGATAGCTATACAGAGTGACAGCATTGCTAGGAGAGGTCAGAGGGACTATAATGGATCTATTCTATTCCACTGCACTCCACTCCACTGCACTCCATTCCATCTTTTGCTACTCAGACTTGTAGGGGGAGGGGTAACTTTCCCTCTTGTCTAGAATCCAAAATGGCTAGATCGTCACTTTCCCAGTCTCCTTTGCAGCTAGGGCAGTCATGACACCTAGGCTCAGTCAATTACAGAAATGACAGCATGGTCCATTTCTGGGGCAGCAGTGCCAGGGTGGATTTCCCACGTCTACGGACTGTGTCCAGTGTTGGTAGAAGTCCTCTCTTTGTCCTGACCTTTTGAGGTCCTGCTGTATACCCCTCCTTCTGCCTGTCTCTGCTGAGTCCAGTTCTTCAGATCTCTAGCAATTCTGACATCTACATGATTTATCTTTTATAAAACAATTTGCACTAATGGCAGCCTGCATGGGTTTGCAGGCCTCGGAACTATTAACCTAAACTCATCCAGAGTGTGACCTGGCTTATTTCTAAGTGGACAGAGGACATGTAAAGAGTTT
Source organism: Hystrix cristata (assembly GCA_004026905.1). Lineage (NCBI taxonomy): Eukaryota > Metazoa > Chordata > Mammalia > Rodentia > Hystricidae > Hystrix > Hystrix cristata. The sequence continues at coordinate 68,860 of PVJO010006523.1, forward strand.
ATTCTGTTTTATCTGGAGCTGAGTTCTGGAAAATGACTTTCGATTATTTTTCCCTCTCATAACATGATAGGTTGGATATATCTGTCAGACCTCTTTGAGGTGCAAATGACAGAAACTGTTTTAAGAATAAGAGGAACTTATTTATAACTATAAATTATGAGGGTTAACAGGATGTAGGTACAGCTAGATGTGGGGAGGTAAGTAATAGCGAGAATCTGTCTCTCTTACTTTCCTCTTTACAGGTTTCATTCCCAGGCAGGTTCTGAGCATGTACCCCTCTCTGGCTCCTCCAGCTTTGTCGCCTACTTGCTTAGCAATTCTAGTAGGTCCATTAGAATCCTGGAATTGATTACGGTGTGCAAACTTTGGTTACTTGCTCATTCTAAACTGTAGCCAGGGTTGGATAGGGGTGGGGGGACAGAAGGCAACTGGTCCAGGGCCGGATAGTGCCCAAGGGCACTATCCAGGTGGTCCTTCATTTAGATCTTCTCAGACCTTGCCAAATACCCTCACAATTCTCCCTGCCCTTTCTCCACTTCCCTAATTTACAGCAGGTAGGATGTTACAATAGAGAGGCTCAAGAGTTTTTCTGATGTTGTTTTTATAACAATTGATACATGATGGTTAGAATTTAGTTGCTTCCCTCATCCCTCGTACCAAATATAAAACCCAAATTGGTTTCACAGTGACTGCCCTTGAACTCTCACTATACCACTTCTAAACAATCTGCAAAGCCCTGGGACAGAACGGACTGCTGACACACCCAGAGAATCTTTGCTTCAGGGCAGAGGTTGACAAATTATGGCCTGAGGGCCAAATCCGGGCTGCTACTGGTTTGTAAATAAAGTTTTAATAGAAAACAGCCATTACCACCCATTTATTTATGGGACTTCCGAGGATACCAAAATCCAAGGATGCACAAGTCCCTTATACAAAATGCTGTAGTATTTGCATATAACCTATGCACATTCCCTCATCTACTTTAAATCATCTCTAGATTACTTGTAACACTCAATGCAATGTAAATGCTGTGTAAATAGCTGTTAGGCTGTATTGTTTGGGGAATAATGAAAAGAAAAATGTTTGCAGGGACTAAAGCCACATTGGCTAACTACACAGTGTAGGAATGAGATCTGAGGTGAACAACACTGGAGAGACCCCGAGGATCTACAAGATGATGGAAGCTACACAGAGTAGGCCTACATAGCACTTTCTTCATGCGGATTCAGGGTGTGGCATGAGGCAAATTCAAATTTTGCTTTTGGAACTTTCTGGAACTTTTAAAAAGGTTTTTCAATCCACGGTTGGTTGAATCCATGGACTTGCAGCCTCTACATACAAAGAGCCACCTGTGCTGTCTACAGTTACATTTACATCACAACAATAGAACACAGACGTTGTAGACCAGTTGTCTAGAAAACTTTTAACTATTTACTATTTGGTTCTTTACATAAATGGCTTGCTGGCAGACACCAGCCTGGAGAGGACCCAGGAGGCGTTATGACTAACTGGTGTCATCTTAGACCAGAGGCACCACCTCGGGGGAAGGGATAAAGCAAGAAACGATTGCTTCCCTAATACCGAATCACAGAGATGAAATTTGTGCAAATACTCTCTGTAGCTTCAACATTTTATTTCTCTGCCCTATTTCCTGTTTATGTCCTGGGTGTGAACACTCTTGGCACACTTGTTTTAAACCAGAGCCCCCAACCTGGCCATGTATGTACAGTTTCTTAGCGTTCATTGTCAAACTGTTGCTCATCCTGGGAAGCACATTTACTTTCTCCTCCAACTGGGTTGACCGCCTAATGTTAAAAATATGAATAGAGACTCATCTTGCCCTAAACTATATCTGACTGGAATTTTTACATGTTCTGGCAATTATTTTAGAAACAGGCATTTTCCCTTTCTAATGCTAGATGCCAAATCCAATTGTCCAGTCAATTTTAGGAAGCCCTAACAAGATCAAGATCTCTGGGCCTCTTCCTGCAAGGGATAATCTGAAGAAATTAAAAAATGAAGGGAGATGTGGGGGTACTGCGAAGAATAATCCCCCCACCCACACATGCAGACTCCAGAGCTCTGTTTGGCCTTCCTAAGTGTTCATGGCCTTCCCGCCTGTTGCTTCTCTTGGGGACGGCCTATTGTGACATCAGGATTAACGCTTTACTTTCTCACTGTGGCCTCCACTGCGACAAATGACCTCCTCTTGTGCTAATTATCTTCCCCACTCCAAACTCCTGACACGCAGACTGTTCCCCTGCCCTTCATGGGGCTACACTGGTGTTTTCATTATTCCATGACATCACCGTCTTTCCAGTCCACATGATTTCGGTTTTGTGAGTCGCTTGATTGGAATCATGTTTGCTCCCCATACTCCACCTCTCAGAATTAGACCCGTCCTTCAAATCAGTCCTTCAAATACAGCAGCTTTACAGTCAACTTTAATGAAACAAGTAATACATGAGTACACTCTCCTGCTCAGGATGCATTCTGGAAAAACATTACAGGTAGGGCTGCAGTGTCTATTGACATAAACCTCTACACTCTGTTCCTCCTCCAGGGCAAGCATTATTATGTGTTGAATATGTTCTTCTGGAGTCTTTTCTATGCATTTACATATTTGCATAAGATGTGGAAGAAAATATATAATATGTTTTGCGTGTTTTACACAAATGGTAACATCCTCACTTTTTTTCACTCACCAATCCCTGGTGGAGACTTTTCCACATTACTCACCAGAGATAGAATGTGTTCTTTTCAACTGTAATAGCAGGAGAGCATTCCTCTTCTGATTGACATGCAGATTGTTTCCAGCTCTAGCGTAATGATGTAATAATCATCCTTGTCTATACCTCCTCATACACGTGTCTTTCTCCAGGGCAGATTATATATTATTTATTATTTTATAATTGTTTGGAGCAAAGGTTGGCAAATGTTTTCCTGTAAAGGCCCAGGTAGCAAATATTTTTGGCTCTGCAGACCATAAAGTCTCTTCCACAGCTACTCGGCTGGAAAGCACGCACAGGTATGCAAATGAATGAGTGTGGCTGTCATCCAATAAAACTTTATTTACAAACAGCCACCACAGAGGATTTGGCTCAAAGGCATGGTTTGCCGTCTCTTGGCTTAGAGCAAATCAGTGTTTTATGAGTTATGGATATTTTTAGGGTATCACACTACTGCATGAATGATTACTAATGTATTTTTTTTTTGTTTGCGGTATGAGGGACTGAACCTAAGGCCTCACACATCCTAGGCAAGTACTCAACCACCAAGCTACATCTTCAGCCTTATTTTTTAAAGAAATTTTGCGACAGGGTCTTGCTAAATCACCCAGGCTGGCATTAAATTTGGAATCCTCCAGAGTAGCTGGGATTATAGGCATTGTGCCACCACATACAGCTACAATTATGAATACTGACTGAGCCACTTAGATGTGCCATGCCCACTGCTATATGCTCCACCTGCATTTTATCATTTACTCCATTTAATATTTCAGTGAAGCAGTAGAATCAATACTCTTATTGTGCCCATAGAAGCACCATGATATTAAATAATTCTTGAAGATTGCACAGCTGGTAATGGGTGGAGCTGGGACTCTTAACCAGGGAGCAAGACTCCAAGCCTCTGTTTCTGTCCACTTACCTTACAATTTCTTCCAAGTATTTAGGAAGGAGAGGCAGCATGTGGACAAGGCAAACCGCAGCTGGCCCATCATTTACATCCAGATGGCCATAAGAACTAAGAATCCAATGGTTTCAGTAGACCATATTCTTAGGAATATACAGACAGAGCGAGCCTATGATTTCAGGGCTCTAGAGCTCTACAGTGCCGCCCATGAAGCTCAGGGTAAGATTCCTTGTATGAGGACCAAGCCTGGCTAAAGACATGCCCAGTGCTTAAATTACCACCACTTACCTTCTCCACCTGAAGCAGGTAATGTGCTCTGCCCATTGGGCTGAGGGGCTGCACGTTTGAACTCCCTCTCTGTCTAGGGAGTTTTACTTTCTTTCCCCACTTGACAAGTTGGTTGCGATGAGGTATTAAAATTTGCTTATGTTTTACTCATTAAAGAATGAGAGAATGGATGTATAGAGGACTGACACATGGGTGGGTGGATACATGGAAAAGAAGGAGGGAATGGGGAAGTGGGATGGAGAGAGAAAGAGTGTGAGGGGGAGGGAAAGGAGAGATGAGGGATGGAGGAGAAAAAGATAATCCCACTGTTCAATATATACACACTTTAAAAATTGTATTTAATATGCTTTCACTTTTTGGAGACTCTTTGAGACCTGTTAGGACTATCAGGGGCAGAATACCAGAGAGACGTTTATTTTGCAAGAAGAGCAGTCATGTTAAGGGATAATATGAGCCTAGCAGCCAGGGACAGTTCAGGCCACGGTGGGCAGGTGAGGTGGCAGGAGTGGGAGGGGCAGGGAGCTGTCAGTTTGGACACTGGAATTTTGTAGCTTGCTCTGGAGCCCCTGAAGGTCTCTGAATGTTACTCTTCATCTGCCCTTTGTTAAGCCCAAACTCTGATTGCCAGATACACCTTGGAGGATCAAGCATATTTTCCACTCTGTTTCATGCCAATTGAAAAAGCAGAGATTCGCCAAGCCCTGAGCTTTGAAAAATGTAAGTGGGAAACTCCCAGAGGGCCTGCACTAGGGGCCATTCAAAATGTTCTGTTCTTTAAAAAAATCGTTTTAAAAATATACTTGACAAGAGCTTTCTCCTCGTTTGGGAAAACGGCTGTCAGGGGGATGCCCAAAGTAAAAGGAAACAGACTGTGGGCTGGCGACTGGGGCCTTCCCAGTAGGAGTCTTTGGGGCCTGGTTGTACTTGTTTTGCAGAGCTGGCTTGTTCTCACACACGATGCTGCACACTTTGGGGTGCATTATTCCCTCACAGATTACTCCAGGAGGAGCTTCTCTTCCCATGGAGCCTGGTGACCAAGTGTCTTTCTTTGTTTAAAAAAAGGAAAGAAAAACGAAGGCAAGTCCTCTTTTTAAACTGTGAGCACCCCTTGCTCAAACCCCCTGCACATGTGTGTATACACAAACTGTATGCACACAACCAATAATTAGGCACAGTCTTACACATAATCTTGCCCTGACTGTGAATTCATTCCTAATAGATGCAGGAGATCTTTGTTCCTTGTAGAATGAGATTTTCATTCCCGAGACTTAGGGGAGATGTTTTATGGCATTTAGCCAGAACGTGAATAGAGGATGGTATGTACAGAGGATTCCATTTCATCAGTGGGTTCTCGGTCTATGTCACACATCACGTGACTCCAGTTGGGTATTTACAGCCTTGACAGTTCTAGAAAGGGAGATGTTGCATAGAGTTTGATAGACGTGACACAGCTCAGCAAACAAGTACAAAAGCCAGAGTAGATGAAGTGGGTGATGCTGACATGCCCACCTACAAATGTGCCAAATGATATATGGGTTAAGTGTAGATGGCTTCTGACAAACACGTTATTTGATCACTCTTCTCCTTTACTGGACACGCTCGTTACAATGGGACAATTGTTCAGGCACGGGCAGCCAGATTCACATTTTTCCAACTTGTTTGTACTTTTCCCTCCCAGAGGGGTATTTCTTGAGAAGCCAGAGGAATTCTGCTGATTATATCTCAGTGCAGCCACATTCCAGGGGGTACGAGGGTCACACACCTGGGCAGCCAGGGGAGGCACAGGCCTGAGCCTCACGTCAGACCCCAGATACCTGCCCCCTTTGCAGTGCGAAAGCTCTCGGCCTGTTCCTGGCTGCCTGGCAGGGGTTTCATAAATCTACCCCCCTGCTTGACCCTCCAGCAAGTGCCCTGGGAATTAAAGCAAGCATCCCCCAATCCCACAGCTTCTCCCTAGTTTTTCTGCTATCTCATCTTCTCTGTACCTATCCTGCCTTGTTTCTGGAGGATCAAAACAACCTCAGGAAATTCTCCACTCAGCATGGACTATGCCTCTCAGATCACAGTTTATGTTTACACCAAATAGGTGATTTACAGGTACAGCAGCCTCCAAAGACAGTGGTCTTGTGAACACCAAGCTGCTAGAAGGACTCAGGGTCCTGCCGGGGCCTGTTGTATATCATCCATCCAATCATTTGTCATTGCTTAACCCAATCAACTCTTGTGTTCTGTCAACTCTGCTTCTGTCCATCCTTCCAACGCACTGACCAGACACTGGGAATATTAACAGAATAACAACCAGCGTATACCGAACACCAAGTCTGTGACCTTTATAGTGCTTAATGTTTTCTGGATTTTGTGCCATTTGATCCTTATGATAATAACATGATCCTCAGTCCTACTTTACAGATGTGCAAACTGAGACTCTACATGGTTATATAGCTGTTCAGTACTGGAGTTAGGCTTTCAAGCCAGGCAGTCTGGCTCCACAGCTCGTCCCGGCTCTAAGCATGACTATGGCCTGCCAGGAAATGCAGGTCTTGGCCTCAGTGTGCTCACAGTGTGGTGGGCAAGGTGGACCGGGATTGTGATGCAGTATGACAAGCACTACTGTCTAAGTAATTCTGAGGAGGGAGGGGAGTCACGCCCTCCCAGAGGGCGAGGAAGATAGGAAATATTGCCAGGAGAAGGTGATACTTAAGGTGAGTCCTAATGGCAAGGACATCTTTTGCCAGGCGGAAGAGGAAGATCCAGGCCATCTTGCTGGACTTATTCGAAGGAGCTCCTTCCCGGGGAGCAAGTGTCAGAGGCCTCTTTGGCTTGACCACCTTGCTGTGTTTCACCTTCACTTATCCGATCATCCTGCCAAGCCCTCCTCTGGCCCTTCTAATACTCAGAATTCAGTGATACAACACAGAAGAGCATGTGGACCCATACAAACACATAGGTCCAAACTCAGAGTAGAACCAGGCAGAATGCCGGATCCAGTCCAAAGGAGAAAGAACCAAGGAAGACTGGAAAATGCAGGATCTGCTGGGCCCAAGGTGACAGTGATCAAATACCATAAATCAGACGGGAGGAGAAGGAAGTGAAATGCTCTGGGTTAAGAGTTGGGCTCAGGCCTGGCACAATCACATGGGAGATTTGAGAACATAGGCCAGGTCTTCAAAGTAGATGCTATGGTTTGAACGTGTCTACAAAAGTTCGGGAATTGGAAGTTTAATCCCAAATTCCTGTATTAATAGTATGTGGAGGTGGGGGCCTTTGGGAGGTAATTAGAGTTAGATGAGCCTGTGGGTGGCATCCCTAGATGGGATTAGTGGCTTTAACAGAAGAGGAAGAGACTTGACCCCATACACTTGCTTTGTCACCACGAGATGCCCTCTACCATGTTGTGACACAGGAGGAAGACCCTCCTTGGATGTCAGCACCATGCTGTTGGATTTCCCAGCCTCGAGAACCACGAACTAAATAAATCTCTCCTCCTTATAAGTTACCTTGTCTGTTGTATGCAGCTATGAAACAGAAAATGGAATAAGACACTAGGTGAGGCTTAGTTTGCCTATTAGTTAAAAGGGGAAAAATGATACTCTCATCACAGGATTGTCACAGGCATAAAGGGAAGAGCGGTAAGGAAGTTCTTCGCAGTTGTGATATTTGGACCTGCAACATCCCCCAAACACTCGTGTGTTGCAGGCTTGGTCCCCGGTGCAGCAATGTTCAGAGGTGGGGCTTTTGGGAAATGGAATCACTGGGGATGTGCTCTGAAAGGGTGTATCTCATTTCTGGTCCCTTCCTCTTTCTCTCTGCTTCCTGGCTGCAATGAGGTAAGTAGCTCCCTTCCCCACAGTGTACCACCATGATACTCCACCCCTCCATAGCCCACAGCAGTGGAGCAAGCTGACCATAGGCTGAAATCTCTGAAGTCATGAGCCAAAATAACTCTTTCCTCCTTCTACTTGTTATTCGCAGGTATTCTGTCATAGCAATGAAAAGCTGACACAGTAGGTAAGGAGCTCCAGAAAGTAAAAGAGTCAGAAATATGGGTCATTGTTCTTGCTCAGACAGAGGAGAGTACTATAACTGGTAGCTCAACCAAGGAAAATGATGCATGAGGCCCCTTCCTGTGTGGATTCATTCCTTCTGACTCCAAGAGTGGGGACAATCGGGATACAAACACACCCAATTCACGGGCAACAACCAACATCATGACCACCTGCCCCAGCGTCTCTGTGCCTGTGCCTTTCTGGTCCGAGGGAAGGCCAGTCACTCCATCCATCTTCTGATGTTCATGTGGCCAATTCCGGGTTCCTCCATCCTCAGCAAAGGAGCAGGGATGCCTCATAGCGGAGAGAGAGCCTGACTCATCAAGCTGTCCACGCTCATTGAAAGACAGAGCTGACACATTTTGACAATGAACCCTGCTGGCCAGAAAAAAATGCTAGTGGCTGCCTGCCCACATGTTCCCTTGCTTTTAAAACAAATATTCCAGCATGGCAGCCACAGAGAAAGATGGTTGTAGGAGTCCTCTCTGGGGCTCATCCTAACAAACTGGTTTTGAGTTGCCTATTTTGACAAAGGAAAAATAATATGAGTTGTGTTTATTTTGACAAAGGAAAAATAATTAATACTGAGTATTCATTCTCATCCTGAGTCCTACTTATGTCTGCAATTAATATTTTTTTTTGCAATTAATATTTTTACTCTACTAATTCTAGAGAGTAGAAGGAAAACTGGTTGTCACTCTCCAAGAAGACAGCTATGGGTGTGGGCATCGTGGGGCTTGAAGACCTTTGGTTTACTGCTCAATAATCTAGAAGAACACAAATGTCCCACCCAAGGTCATTACTGAGCCCTTGAATGGTCTCACTCCACTGAAGAAACTTTGGGGAAAATCGCAAGGCAAGTGAAATTTGTTTTCAGTAGCCCAGCCACTACCACATCTCCCACCAAGGGAACTTGGTGCTAGAGAAGGTCTCTGGCCTCCTCAACATAGAAGTCTGCTAAAGGATAAATTCCTACCCCCACAGAGTGTGACAGGATCCAAGCTTTGACTGCTAGAATGGAAATAAGAGACGTCCAGTCATCCACCATTAAAACTCTTCAGTCTTCTTACCTACAACTTGCCCTCTCTATTCATTCTCTACAACGCAGCTAGAGAGATCTTCCTAAAATGGAAATGTATTGTTCACTTCATATACAAAATGAAACAGCTTGTAAACAGTGAGGGCTGTGTTTGAACCTAAGCAGTGGGATTTTTATTAACCCATTATGTTATGTCAACCAGACGAATTCAGCTTGCTGCGTTGGAAACAGAAGTTCAGGCCCCTTCCTCCAAGCAGTGTCCCAGAATTGTAGCCTCTGAGGGCAGATGTGAGAAGCCCTGGCCTGGCTGCCCTTCAGAGTCCATACAGAAAACCAAGATGAGGCTGAGATGGCCCATGGTCTCCACTGCCGTGTAAAATCAACTCTGCCTGCTGAGTGTTGAAAGCAAGTGGCCAGGGCCCTGGACTCATCCACTGGACCAGGGCCATTTTTTTTTTTTTTTAATTGTGGGAGATTCTTTTTCCTTCACAAAATGTATGGATTAAATGACAGGCCTCCAACTCCTGCCCTGGGTGGGCAGGCTGTGAGTGGAAGATGTGAGGGCCTTCTCCAGTTTCTAGTCCTAGAATGGAATCACTCGTGGCTGACAGCACAAGGCTTGCTGAAAGTGTGGCCTGGTACCCCTCTTTGACCCATGGCCACCCCTCCCTTCAGGAGTGGCCTACTGAGACCTGAGGTTGGTCACACTGCTTAGTCGCTCCAGTGCCCAGCCTGCGCCTCACCTGTGGGAAAGGCAGTGAAACCAGGGAAGGTCTGAGCTCTTGCTGATCTTGCTTCCCGCCCCTGCCACCAGCACAGACCTGCTGCTTGCTGCTCTGTGTTGGAGTTTCCTCGAGACAGGTCTGTGAACTCTGGAGATGTTCATTATAGGAGCTGGCTACAACTTGTCAGGGATCCTGTTACTCCCAAGTCCAGTTCCAAAAACAATACCAGCCCTGATATATTAGCCCTGATTAAATTGGCCAGCTACATGCTTCTCACTTAATTCACCTATTTTTCTTCTTGCCTCTCCCTCACTGACCTCAATTTGGAAGTACCTCCACATTTGATACAAAAGTGGGTCCCCTGCTGAGAGGTACACCCAAGCAACCAAGCCAGCAAGGAGGCAACACCTACAGAATTGCCTGCCTTTAGTGCATTTTAACATCTAACCCTCAATGAGGGAAAATGCCCAGGGAGAAAACAGTGAGAAGTCAGTCAGCCCGTGGAGAACTCCGGGGTAGAGGAAGCACACGCTCGGGCTCAATCATATTTTCCAATTTCCTCTTGTATATTTTTCCTGACATCTCTGCATAGGGTAATTCTGATGAGGTTTTCACCTGTCAAAATGAAAAGGCTTTAAAAGCTAACAGCCGATTTCACACAGGGGCCCTATTTAATCTTAAGTCAAAGGACCATTCAACATGCTGATGGACTTTGAATTAAGAAATGCATCGGCGGGTCCGTGTGCTCCTCAATAACTGAGCGTGTGCATTCATTTCATCATGGGCCAAGCTTGCGGCCTCATCACCTTCTTCCGGTCATGAGCTTTGCTGGATTCGTATCCTGGTTCAGAAGGGGTACTTTGTAGATCTGTACACCCTCCTCGTCTGTTCTCCAGGTCACCAAAGAGCCCTCTGAAAGCCAGACAGGACTGTCATACCCTACTCAAAACTCAGCGGATGAAAAGCAAACTCTTGGAGGAGAAAAGAAAGAAACCCACAGAAATCGCTCTGTCCTCAGGGGCTGGGCTAACCTTTGGTGCCTGCCCTTGTAACCACACGCCCTTCTTTATGGGTGCAACGTTTTGAAAGAAACATGCACAACATTTTAAAGTCAAGAGAAGAATTAGTGTCTCAGAAAAGCCTCCAGTGCGATCACATGTAATTGTTTTATGGACGCTGGCGCAGGTTCAGGGAAGAATGGGTTTTTAATACCAAATCTTTCCATTTCTCTTTGTTTTCTTGTGATTTGTGGGCTCTGTGAATGGCAGGTTCCTGGCAGATCCGCAATTCTGATTTCTCCTTTGTTTTCTCACGCTCATGGAGTTCACGGTTTCTTTCCTTTTTTTTTCCATGAGTCGCAAATACTGTTTAATGGGAGTGGGAGATGCTTTCCCCCAACCCCCGCCCCAAGAGACACATCGTTTGGTTAAACCACACATAAATTTAACCTCTCTCCAAAGAACCATTAATGATTCCAGTGCACATACATGAGCATGCTCACGCTGATTGAGAAGGCTTTTCTTTTTCCTTTTAAACCACAGAAATAGCCAAGGTACAGCTTCTTACCCAGCTGCATGGAGAAACCAATTCTCAGGCAAAGGCAGGCAGAAGGGCCGCACTGGAAGGTGTTGAGAACACACTCACCCAAAGGCATGCCATGTGTTACCGCATTGGAGGCTGCCTTCTGGGTAGAGGGAGGCTTCGTGGGGTGCTACGGTTTAGATATGTTTAAGTTCCTTGGTCCCTGGTGTGGTGAGGTGGGAGCTGATGGGATCTTTCAGAGGTGGAACCTAGAAAGAGGACCTTACATCAATTGGAAAATGGCCTTTAAAGACATTATGAGACCCTGGTCTGCCTCTGGGTACCCATTTTGAGATATGATTTTTTTCCTCCCACACATGCTCCCAACATTACTATCTGCCATGAAATGATATGGCCAACAAGGGCCACTGCAAGAGCCTGAGGAATGCTGTCTGGACTTTCTACATCCAAAATTGTGAGCTAAATAAACCTGTTTTCTTTATAAAGCTAGTCTGCCTTAGGCATGTCATGATAGCAATGAGAAATAGATTAACAGAGAGGGCATCAGGCCTGTAAATGTAAGACTCACCCACCGGATAATGTCCCCCAAGGTCATTCCAGAGGAAAGTAGAAAGAATAAGATTCAGAGCCTTGAGTTTGTATCAGAATGCAAAGCCAAGGGTCCTCTTTTAAACATGCGTCTTACAGAAAATTCCTTTGCCTGCAGTATGAGGCCAGACCACACAGCACAGGGATGACTGTATACTAAGAGAGAGGAATAGGAGAGTCAGCGACAACATGGAAGGGGAAGGATGGTGAGAAAGTTCCATGGAGATTTCTACCAATGCCCCCTCAGTATCTCTGACACAAAGTGAGTCATTTTGATGTGGTCATCTTAACACAATCATTCCAGTATAGAAATTATTTGACAAATAAGCAAAACTTTCTTTTAAAAATCACAGAAGTATTGAGTGTAACCATCATCTTATTCCTGACTCTTCGCCATCTCTGACCTCCTCCTCATTCTTTGTCTCAGGTCCTGAGCTTCGCCCATTCCTGATGCTACTGCATATGTCCCATCACCCCTTCCCTGTCTCCCTGCACCCTATCTTGCTAAGCATCATAATGAACATTGGCAATTACTCACTTGATTTCTATGTCAAAACAGGTGGATCAAAATATTGCCCATCCCTGTGCCGAACTTCACTAGAAACAAAAGGCCTTCAGCTCTCGCAGACAGACCCGCCAAAGAGAGAGCTAGGGAGACAGAAGTCCTCCACAGAATCTTCAGCCAAACCTAGCTTCCTCGTACATTTCCAAGGTCACCTGCACCTTGGGATGAGCGGCAGGAGCAGGTAGGATGCTGCCAAAAGTGGCAGAGGGGGCAGCACCTGTCGCCCCCTAATCCAGGGCTGCCTGCCCTGTGCAGGAAATGGTCCCCGCTGGGTGTCCTTGCAGCCACTTCAGCCAGGCCTTCCTTCACTTCTAATTAGTGCCGAGCAGGCTCTGCAGGGCCTGCCCCCTTACGACTGCCCATATGGCTGGACCTTGCTCCTCGCTGCTGGCAGAAAAGCTGAGCGAGGCTGTCTTCCTTCCTCTTTTCATGGATTAACCGTGTGGGTTGAACTCTCTCCCTAACTCAAGCTCGCACAGCCGGCCGTCTGAATCCATAGGTCCTGCGCCCCTGGATTCCACTAACCCGGGATTGAAATGTTAAGAAAAAAACACACATTTACTGAACATATACAGACTTTTTCCTCCTCATTATTCCCTATATAGTATAGTATGATGACTATGTACACAGTAGTTCCATTTATTAGGTATTATAGGTAACATAGAAATTATTATAAGTATAAAGGATGATATACATAGATAATAGGCAAACACTAAGCCATTTTTTATAAGGGACTTGAGCATCCTTGAATTTTCATAACCACCAGAGTTTCTGTCTTGGAAGCAGTCCCCCACGGATACTGAGGGATGACCGTATTTCCCAACCTGAAAGTGCTGGAGGTGGGCAGGGTAAGAAAGCTAGCTTCCCTCTCACATTTTGTAGACTGAAATGCACTTCTCGGCTTTATTTAATTTCTGAAGAGTTGTGGCCAGTGTTCTTCTCTGTTGCTAAGAACTACAACACTGATCTTTCATTCCAAGTAAATATGGGTCTAACATTTCTGAAAGCTTGGAAAAAATGTTATTATTCTAAACTGTGGACCTTACTCATGGCAAAGGGATTGGTTGGATCTGTGTGTGGTGATAACCTCTCCCATGGGGTGACAGCCCCAGGGAGGAGGCACGGCAGGCTCTTCAGTATGATAAATGGGAAGCCTCCGTCCTCTGGGGATCACAGGGGGCCTGGGAATGCAGTGGGCTTAGGGCCTCTTCCTTCCCTCTGTTCGGGTCTGGCTACTCAACTTCAGATTCAGTAAAAACAAGCACCTGGCTCTCCACTCTATCCCAAAGAACCTTCTTTAATTCCTCCACATTGTCTCTCACCTTAAGGCCTTCGTTTATGTTGTACCCTCTGCCTGGATTACTGTTCCAGCTACCTCTGGTGTGCCACTGGTTTGCTACCTTTCCTCTTGCCCGCATTTCAGCTATGGACCCCTTCTTCAGGGCCTCCTTCCCCGAGCCCACTGCCCAGCTCAAAGGCAGCCCACGCTCTTCCAGCACTGTGTGTCCCTCAGTCTGCATATGTATCGCAGCATCTGCCTCTGTATACCTCAATTCATACGTCCCCTCATCAGACTGTAAGCTCGCTGAGGACAGGAACTCTGCTTCTTTTCACCCTAGAACACCTACTACAGGGTAGCCACAAACCTGTGGAGCAGGGAGTCAAAGTTCTCCAGATGGAAGGTGAGAACTAGGTACTTGTAGATCCTGAAAGCAGGGTGCAGCGGCAGAGAGGAGCTTTCGAGGTTAAGAAAGCTGGGTCCCAGTCCCAGAGATGACATTTGGCTGCTGCAGAACAGATTCCTGGGAGACCCAGAGACACTAACCTAATGTGTTCCGAGGGCGCACAGCACAAAAGATGAAGTGGAGGAATCCTACTCCTGCTCTGAGGTCCAGAGGAGTTTTTCAGAGATGTATGTATTAGGCCCCTAGCAGATAGGCAAAGCAGTGGCTCGACCAAGGACCCGTCCTAATGCTCACGTAGGAATGGCAGGTTTTGCAAAGGAAGACCCTCTGCATGTCAGGCTCTCACAGGGCACATGCCCGAAGGCCGTCCCATGTCTGCGCACTCCTTCACACTAAGCACTCCAGCTACTTTAAAATGAAGATAATCCATGAGGGCAGATGGTTTGTGTGCCTCGATCTTCATTGCATTCCCACCACCAAGAGTAGTACTTGGCAAGGAGAAAGGAACTCTGTAAATCCTGGCTACATGGAGGAAGGAGTAGTCAATATCCTCATGCACATGCTTTTCCAGGTCTTTGTGGCAGACAGACCCTCAGGTGGTCTCTAATGAGTTTCTCCCTCCTGGTGTCCACGTATTTGTGTGATACCCTCCACTGGGTATGTCATACTTTTCTGCTTGCACTGCTCAGCTCTGCAGGTATAATGGTGAGCAGTCATAGATAAGAGGCAAAGGGGGGCGACTGTGTCATTAACACTCTAATCACCAGCCAAGAGTGGGCTAGATTTGGCCAAGGGCTATGGTTCTTGGACCCCAGGTCTAGAGGGCAGTAACAGAGATGGAAAGAAGGGGATTGTGCGTGAGACGTCCAGGGGCACTCTCTGCATCCATCCATACCTAGTTGTGAGTAGGCACCAGCCAGGGCACAGTGCATGTGGCCGCTTTGTCCGAACTCACACTGGACCAGCCGGTCATTTTGGTCCAGGCAAAATGAGGCAGACTGATAGATGGTTTCGCATGTCTCTTTCAGGCCTAGCATTCTAGTGACTGCTGATGGGGGACTGACGGAAAGCATTTTTGTGTCTGTGTTTTGTGTGGCGTTTTACAAAGTAGGTGCCGTAGCCTGAAGGATGAGGGGGACTGGGGGAGGCACTGGGTCTGCACACAGTAGCTCCCTTTGTCCGGACACACAGCACAAAGCAGCCCTTGCTCAGTAACCACCTCCTGATGCTGGTGATAATGGTGGTGACAGCGAGGGACTTTCAATTTGAAGGTCATGCAGCAGGTGGAAAGAGCTGAGCACTGGAGTCTGAAATCCCGGACCTGCTGCCTATTAGCAGCTGCCTGACCTTGGGCAAGTTGCTTAATTAAGCTCTCTGGGTCTCCCTTTTCTCATTCATTAGAGAAAAGAGATAGCACAAAGCCAGACATATCAGGGACCTTCATTACCTTTTAGCTTCTTCTCCCTCCCACCAGAGGCTGTGGGATCAGCCATCTCGGGTCACTATTGTGTGACCTGGCGTGAGTTACTATACTTCACTGATCCTCAGTTTTCTGATCCATGGAATGGGAATAATGGCAGGACTAGTCCCTAGTTGCCTTCCAAATCTGTTCTTTATCCTCTGCCCTACATTGAGCCCTCGGGAAGCTGACCTGTATAGACGACAGCACTAGCTTCCCTTGTCTTCTGATTTCCAGCTGGTTGTAGCCTGCAGTGATCACAGGCAGCAGGCAAAAGGGCAAGAGGCCAGAAGTCACGTACTTACTCCACGGCTTCCTCTCCCGTGGGCTGTGATTTAGAAGTGCTGAGCTCCTGCACCCAAAGCTACAGGTCCTGCTGAGTGGCAGCCACTACCACTTTGTCCTGGGAACGTCTCCTCCCAGGCTTGAACCGAGTGCAGCTTCTGGGCTTGTTCCTACCTTCGTGCTTAACCATCACACTGGGGCGCCTGTAACTCATCTGTATCTTTGTAAATACTCCCTTACTCAAACCTTCTTTTTACATTATTCTTAACTGTAGCAAAATATTCATAGTATATAATTTACATGATGCACTCACTTCAGTGGCATTAAGTATATTCACATTGTTGTACAACCATCACCACCATCCATCTCCAGAACTCTCTTCACCTTATAAAACAAAAACTCAGTACCCACTGAGCAACCTGCCAAGCACCATTCCACCTTCTGCCCCTTTGAGTTTTCTTTTCTAGAACTCATGTAAGTAGAATCATACACTAGTTCTTTGTGACTGGCTTATTGTACATAGCATAATGTCCTGAAGATTCATCCATGTTGTCTCATGGTTCTTAATCCTTTGGCTTTTAATTTAAAGGCTGAAAAATACTCTCTGACATGCCTACCCTACATTGTGTGTATCCATTAGTTCGACCATCCACATTGGGTTTCTTTTATCTGTTATGAACACAGCTATAGAAATACCATTAAACCTTCTTTAACTGTCCTTTCCAATGTTCCATTTGGGTTCCCACCCAAATCACCCTACTGATACATAATATACACATAGTATCAATGGTGTCATTTTGAGTATTGGAGTTAATGGAGTTAATGTGTCAGTGCCAGACACATGGTAAGTACTCCATAATGCCAATCACTGTTGTTATTTTTTATTTTTATTTATTTACTTTATTTTAATGGTACATTTTAGATGTACATAGTGATAACATCCATCACAGGGGATTTGTACCTGTACGTGATATATCTTGTTGCTTGTTTTTTTCCCATTCCCCTCCCCTCCCTTCACCCCTTCCTCCCTTCTTATTTACAAAAGCTTTGTTTCCATTTTTTCCTTCCATTTCTCTTGTCCCTCTGTTCCTTTTCCCCTCCCCCTCCCTTGTTCCCTTTCCCATTTGAAGACTTTCTTCTTTTTCCCAATATAACACATTTTAGTCTTTATTTACACTTTCAGTTTCTCATACCAGAGAAACGATGTGGTACTTAAACATGTGTGTCCGAATTATTTCACTTAAGAGTATGGTCTCAAGATGCATCCATTTACCTAGGAATATCTCAAGCTTATTATTCTTTATGGCAGAGTATTACTCCATTGTATAGAAAAACCACATTTTCTTAATCCATTCATTGGCAACCACTGTTGTTATTAGGAAAGGTTCTCTGACTGGCAGGGACTAAGTACTGGTTTCTCCTCATCTTAAGCATCCGCTAAACTACCTTCTTCTACCTGGTGAGGCTGGGACCAAGTGACTACATTCTAGACAAAAAAATGTGAGTAGGACACACCTCTGCTAAGGCTGGCTGGAAAACCCCCCCAGCCATTCCCTTATGCCTTCATCAGTGCTGTGGACATCTTCAAGAAGATCCTGGATGCTGAGTGCTAAAGACAGCAGAGCTTCCATAGGCCTGGGTCCCTGCGTGTGTGGAGCAGAGGTAGGAGTCAGTATGATCGCTCCACTTTACGGATGAGGGAACCAGGAGAGTAGCTAACTTGCCCAGCAAGTAGCAGTACCTAGATCTGAACCCAAGCACACAGTCTGGCCCAGAAGTGCATACAACTAAATCAATCTCAATCTGTCTGTTTGTCTGTCTCTGTCTCTCTCAGGAACACACCTTGGTGATTTGATTTTCCTCTTTCTGGACAACCCCCAGACCTGATCTAAACTCAGGACTGATACAGCAGAGTCCCTGGGGCCACCCACTACACCACAGGGCCCAGGTGTCCACAGGTACCATTCCAGTTCATTCCACTTCATTCCCCACTGGTGCAGGGTAGAAGGAGTAGTACAGGGAGAGGAAACAGATCTGTCCTTGCAGCAGCTTTCTTTGCTTCCTCTGTCCTGCTCGTTCATGTCCTCTCCTGTGAGAGCTGCTGGCCTGTGCTAACCACCTGGGAAGGAGCCTGGGGAAGGACGGGTACTCCCTGGCTCCACGGCAGCAGAGCTGGGATTACCCACCGACATTACAGCTGGCAGCCTCTGGCTGCTGGCACCCTTTAAAAGAACACTATGGCAATTTTCCAGCTAAATTCTCCCAATTAGGCAGTTAGAGAAACACTATCCATCCTAGGATAAAGCTGATGAAATGGAGGGGGAGGGCTAGAGGAGGAGAAGGCTAATCTGTCTGTATTGGATCCCACAGCCCAGAGAGTGCACACATTTCCAGGGCTGCTCTGTGTTTGAGGAGAAGGGTTTGCAGGGATCTGAGGAGCTACTTGGGGGCGAATAGGTAATCTCATTCACCTCAGCCACTCAAAAGGCTCACTGTTGGAAACTAGGAAGATAACTATTCCCCCAAATCCCAAAGCTTTTGCAACTCTGGTCTGGACTAAGTGGTGAAAGGAGGCATAAGGGCAGAATTACACAAAGTTACGATCAGAAGGAAGTTTCTCCTCCCCACACCAACTATACCCAACATAGGCACTGGGGAAACTGAGGTGACTAAGGAAAGCCCAAGATGTGACACAGCCCAGAATTCCTGACTGTTTATCCACAGCAGTCATCAAATTCCCATGCCTTTCTTTCCTAAGTGTAGGCATTTTATATCCACTATCACATTGAAGTCTTACAACGACTCTGGCAAGTAGTTATTCCTGTTCTCCCCAGTTTTCACAAGAGAAAACTGAGTCTTAGTCAAATTTAAGAAAACCAGACCAGGGAGGGATTCTATAGAGAGACCAAGCCAAATGCCTAATAGTTCGGAAAGGTCCTGGATCCCACCATCAGAATTCTGAATCATTGACGCATATTGATATAATGATCACGGTACTCACAGTGGTCCATTGAGTACTACAGCAGGCGCCTAAGCCAGACCTCACAATTGAATCCTTACAATGATTTCTGTAAATAAAAGTCACCAGTGCCCACCTTGCCAATGAGGAAAGTCTGGAACAGAGTGATGAAAGCTCTAGAGTTCGATGTGCTTACCTGAGCCAGTGCCCTGAGCACGAGGGAAGGCCACTCTACTCAGGACAAGGTCCACCCACGTGCCAGGCGCGGGGGTCCTGCATGAGGTAAAGAACAGCCTTTGCTCTTAGTGCAAATATTCTATGAAGTACATAAGCCAGAGAGAGATAATGAAGCGCAAAAAAAAAAATTTCCAGACTGCAAGTACTAAATAAGCTGAGAAAGAGAGACAGGGACAGAGAGAGAGAGAGAGGGAGAGAGAGAGAGAGAGAGAGAGAGAGAGAGAGAGAGACACAGAGAGACAGAGAGACAGAGAGGATTTAAGGCAATACAGCCAAAGGTGGACACCGTGAGCAGAGATGAGGGAAGACGGATATCTGAAGGAGCGAGCACTCTCTGGTCTAGTTCCCACAGAAGAGTGGGACATAAGGCCATACGCAAGATAGAAGCCACAGGGTGCAGGGGTTTAGATGCCAGGATACAAAGTTAGGACTGTACCTCTGGGAAACAAAGAGCTTTCCAATAATTTGGGTCAAGGTGCCAAGATATAGTGTATAGTACCTTAAGGTGAACAATCTGGTTAAAGCACGTAGGATGGATTTTAGAAGAAAAGATGTTTAGAGGATGAGGGGAACTTTACAGAAGCCACACTGACTGAACATGGTGGCCGCCTGGAAGAATGCATGCAACTAAAACTACTACCGCGCTAACAGGATAGTTGCCGTAAGTGATCTCTCTGTCAGTTCCATTTCCTTCTGCCACAAATACTTTTTCCCTCCAACAGAAGGCTGAGGTCTGAGGAAGAACCAGACTCGTCAAGGCTGCGTTATGACAAGAGGCCCCACTTCTTGGCAGCAGTGCTGGAGAAAGTCCTCAAGCATGAAGCAGCCTCCTGTCC
>PVJO010006524.1:0-46263 GCA_004026905.1 Hystrix cristata
GGGGGAATAGGGAATGCACTAATATCCCTTTATTACAAATGTAATTTGTGACTGCTAAACAATTGGTACGCTTAGAGACCCCTCAGTAGACATCTCAATGTTAAACTGACCCTTATCAGTTGTCTGTTTCCTCCCCCTTGTCTGAGTGGAGAGGGATCCAACTGTGGGGCTCCAACAAGGTAAGAACAAAATCTAGAGAGCCCCTCCCCCCGTTTATTCCTTCAAAAGAACATAGATACAGGGAAATGGAAAAAGGAGCTCCAGATACGGGCTATGTCATAAAGTAACGAATAGTTAAGCCTGATTCATAAAAGGCCCTGGCCAGATATATGAGTGCACTCTGATTTATAAACAATTGTCTTATGTGTCCTTGTCTGTCTTCAAATTTGGTGCCAATGACCAGTAATAAGGCGTACAGCTGTTTTGAGCTCAATGACTTTTTTTTACTTTTTGATATTTCCATGGAAAAGACAGTTTACATAGGTTAAAATATTTATGTCTACAGCTTAAGCTGGCTTATAGATAAAGTAAGTGTCTTTTAGGTTAAAGACATGCTTCAATACAGGTTGCCAATCAAGATGATATCAAGACTGGTTTTAAAAATACAATGCCTAAGGGCTGGGGATTTAGCTCAGTGATTAGAGTGCTTGCCTTGCAAGCACAAGGCCCTGAGTTCGATCCCTGGCACCACCAAAAAAAAAAAAGAAAAAAAATACAATGCCTATTATTGTCTATGTACAATAATTTGAGAGTCTTTCACTGCTCAAAAAAAAAGTATTGTTAATAATCTGGTTCTCACAAGTCATCTGAGAAATTAACTAAATGGGGATTTTCCTGAGGCTTAAGAAAACTGCTAGACAAGACTCCTTGGTGAATAAAGCAGCAGCTGCCTGGAAAACAATTATTCCAGTCTTTATTCACTAATGAGACTCCCAGTAACTTCCATGCCCTTATGGGAGACACACCCCAATAAATATTATAATAATGTTTATATTAGTTGTCATCCAAGGTTTAAATGATAAATATGTTATTGTAATGTGTTTACACTGGTTGTCATCATATTATGATGTTTTACATTAGTTAAGTTTTCCACAGATAGAATAATAAGGTTCTCTTATTAAAAGATACTCTTAATATAAAACTAAATTAAGAGGCAAAAGTTTCTATACAGTTATGACACTTATCATTGCTGATTTCATGGTGTTTAAGTATATTCATGCTTTCTGAGTATATGGATTTTCAAAAATGCAAAACTAAGACTGTTCATGGCTATAAGTTTTTTTCCTCCTGAACTCAGGCATCAGCCTTCCTCTTGTGTTCTAGCTACTTATAAAATGAGATACATGCCAAGCCAACGTGAACCCACCTGGCAAATGATAATTTTTTTTCCTCAGTCAAAACTTATATAATGTATGTTATATGTATCATGACACTTACTCAGGTAATAAACAGTCTAGACAATGTCACACTAAAAATTAAAGGTTAGACATTAATAACTTTGGTGACTTATTAAAAGATAACAAATTTAAGTAATAGATTTCTATATGTGATTTAATATCTTATAATTAGATATGGTAACTGACTAGAGCTATTCTGTAATAAGATGGGACATTTAGGTGTGTTTCAGAAATAATAAGGGAATCATGATAGTCATGCTAGAATGCTATATGGTTATTGATCAAGATTTTCCCTGTAAAAGTTTATTATTGTTACCTGTTTCAAGAACTAATTTTGAGATAATTCTTCTAAGATAATTGTTATCTTTTCTAAAGATTACTTTACTACTTAAATAGACTCTTATGAGAGGCTGTCAGCCCCTGTAATACTCATAGCATCAGCCTAAGGAGCCTACTAAATAGAGACTGCTTCAAGACCTCATTAATGGGTCTGTGGTGCCTCTACATCCAGTTCTGCCCCATCCCTGTACTTATTGACACAGATTTCAGCCTCAGCCAGCTTCTCTTCCTAGATCTTAAAGATGCCGGCCAGATCCCTTTGCCAGCTTCTTAAAGAGACCCAGGACTTAGACATCCTAACAATAACACAAGGAAGAACTTGTGTGATTGTAAAAACTGAATGTTGTACGTATGTGACTGATTCTTCTGCTAAAATCCCAATAAGCTGTTCAAGGTGTTAGATGACAGGTTAATTATATGTCAGATTCTGAAGCTCCCTAGACCTTTTCCTTACCCTCTTTGTGGGAGGCCATCACTAGTTCTTCCAGGTAGAAAAACAGTTACTGGCCATATCAGTAATAGTTTTGCTGGTCTTACTGTTTGGCCCATACATGCTTAACTGGCTCTTTACTTTCGTCTCCTCCAGATTTAAAGTTATATGATAAACTAGGTATCTAGACAAAGTCATAAAATTAACTGCTCCCACTATACCACCAAATGTAACTTATCTTCTCTTGTTGCGTGTTCAACAACTAAGGTCTGAGAGATCAAAAAACACTGGGCTAAGAAGACAGCCAGTATTTTGGCCCTGGCCCTCCAAGGTCAATAAGAACCCAGGACATAAGGGGCCCTTACTATAGGACAACCTTGGTGAGTCACACAACCTCCTGAGCAAGGAGACTGTTAGACCCCTGCGGTCAAACAAGAGTCAGGCAGTGTACATCCTGCAGAAGGAGGGTCACTGAAAGGAAAACTTCCTGTTTTTCCAAGGAACACCACAGGATCTAGCACAGACCCTGACCCATCCTGGCAGATGACACATTTGGCAGAGGATGAATTAAGAGCTAAGAGGCTCTGATCATAGCCCCAAAAGGAATGCCTGAGGAGACTTGACTGACCTTGACGTAGTAGGAGATAAATTATTATGCTCGACAAGGGTCTCAACTTAACTGAGTCTTGAACATCCAACAACAATACAAATATAAAGAGATGTTAAAAAAAATGATTTAAGGCAGAGTAGTATTCCATTGTATAAAAAAACCACATTTTCTTTATCCATTCTGCTGCCGATGGGCATTTGGGCTGCTTCCAAGAATTAGCTTTTACAAACCATGCTGCTAGAAACGTGGGTGTGCATACATCACTGCGGTATGACGCTTTTAATTCTTTTGGGAAGATACCAAGAAGGGGAATAGCTGGGTCAAATGGAATCTCTAGTCCTAGTTCCCTGAGGAATCTCCACACTGATTTCCAGAGTGATTACACCAGTCTACACTCCCACCAACAGTGGAGAAGGGTTCCTTTTTCTCCACAGCCCCTCCAGCATTTGTTATTGGCTGATTTGTTGATAATAGCCATTCTTTGTGGAGTGAGGTGGAATCTCAGGGTTGTTTTAATTTGCATCTCTCAAATGACCAGTGATGCTGAACATTTTTTCATATGTCTATCTGCTGTTTCTACTTCTTCATCTGAGAAGTGTCTATTCATTTTTGTTGCCCACTTTTGGATTGGATCTTTAAATTCGAGGGGTCTGATTTTTTTGAGTTCTTTATATATTCGAGATGTTAATCCTTTGACAGAGGAGTAGCTGGCAAAAATGTTTTCCCACTCTGTGGGTTGTCTTTTCACTCTGTTGGTAGTTTCTTTTGCTATGCAAAAGCTTTTTCATAAGATCCAGTCCCAGTTGTTGATTCTTTGTGATATTTCCTGGGCAACTGGGGATTTGTTCATAAAGTCCTTGTCTACACCTATGTCTTCAAGAGTTCAGTACTACTCTGCCATAAAGAATGATAAGCTTGAGATATTCCTAGGTAAAAGGATCCATCTTGACACTATACTCTTAAGTGAAATAAATCGGACACACATGTTTAAATACCACATAGTTTCTTTGGTGTGAGAAACTGAAGTGTATATAAAGACTGAAATGTATTATATTGGGAAAGGGAAGAAAATGTCCAAATGGGAAAGGGAACAAGAGAGGGGGAAAGGAACAGAGGGACAAGAGAAATAAGAAATGGAAGGAAAAATGGAAACAAAGCTTTTGTAAATAGGGAGGGGGGAGGGGGTGAGGGGAGGGGAATGGGAAAAAAAGAACCAATAAGATAGATCATGTACAGGTACAAATCCCCTATGATGAATGTTATCACTATGTACATCTAAAATGTACCATTAAAATAAAATTTTTTAAAAAATGATTTAAAGCCAGACATACAGGGAAATTCTCCCATCACTGCTAAAAATCCTAAGGGCCAGCTAGTTACAACTGTTATTAGACTGTATCCAACATGGCTCCTCACCCAGTCTACCTTTCCATCCTGTTGCTCAGGCTTTAGTCATACATGTCTTTAACCTTTTGGTAAAGCTTTCTTTTTTTTCTTTGCCTAGAAGTCGCCAATCCCAAGTGGTCATACAGATGAAACCCACTATAAAGCTGCCAGAGGCCCAGTGGAAAAAATCCTCCCTGCTAAAGATTCCTATCCACTGTTCCCCAACTAGGACCCCATTCAGCTTGGAGAAGCCAGATCGGTCTTCACCCGGTTCCCCAACAGAAGTTGGATGTTTTTCTCAGAGCGGGGAATGTAGGAACAGGAGTCCCCATAGGTGGGGAAAAGATAGGGTAAAGGCCTCGGGTTAGGTGTTATTAAAAATTAATAGACAATTTTGACCTCTAAAGCCAGACTCTAAAAGCCAGACAGCTATACTCAAATAGTTAGAAACATAAAGGCAGCTACATTCCAACAGTTAAGGAGACAAAGGCAAAGAGACCAGTTCCGGGAAGGCCCCAGGTAAAGTGATTAACATAAAGAAAATAAACTCTTCCTTTTGATTCTTAACATCTGCCTTACCTGTCCCTAAGCCACCCACCCATAATCTTGCCCTCCACCAAAAGGCAAAGGTGGGCTGAGGGAAATCGATGCAGATGATAGACAAGCCCAAGAGCCAATCAGATCCCAAGAGCCAATCAGATTCCAAGGGCCGACCCAAGGAAAGAACTTCAAAATGGGACTACAACAAATGGCCCATGAGTATTTCGCTTTCGAAGGCTCCCTACATCAAGTGGCTATCATCTCCCTTTCTCCCTTTTTCACCACTTTTAAATAAATTGTCTTCTTAAAAAAAGAAAAAAATCCTCCAGTTACTTTAAACTAAACATGGTTCTCAGTACTGAAACTGAAGTCAAGGAGACCGACACAATCTCTACCCTTTTAAGACATATTTTAGTGCGGCAAACATTTGTAGACTATAAGTGCTATGGAGAAAAATTAGGCAGAGAAGGTAAGAAAGTATGTAGTCCTAGGGTGGACGGGAATTTAGTAGACACTTGAAAAAAGTGAAGAAATATTTTATGTGAATTATCAGGAAGCAAATCTGTGAAAGGGTAAAAACAGAAAGCCCTGGGAGCAGAAACATACCTGGTGAGTTTGAAGAACAGTAAGGAAATTTTAATAAAGTTGCCAACAAATGAAAGAATTGCCTACCACACAGACCCACTGCTAGAAATATTCAGGCAAAACCAAAGCACCATCTGTAAAAAATTTTGCTAAGAGAATTCTTGTTCCTCCAACCATTTGAATTCTTCCAACTCTTAGAATGTATTATTCTTTAAAAATAAATACACTCAACATTTAATACTTTCTTCTGAAAATAGCAAGTGGTAGCTCAAGCTTACATAGTTAAAATGGAACACATCTTTAAACCTTTAAACCAGTGATTTTTTTTTTTTTTTGAGACACGGTCTCACCATGTAGATAGGGCTGGCCTCTAACTCACTATGCAGCCCAGACTGCACTCAAACTTGTGCCTCAGCCTCCCAAGTGCTAGAATTACAGGTGTGCACCACCACACCCAGCTTACACCAGTGATTTTTCACATTGGTTACAAATCGAAACCACATAAAAACCTTGAAAGCAGTGTGCCTAAACTCCAATTACTTGGTCTTGAGTGATATCTGAAGCCCTGAGGCTGAAAACTTGTCCAAGTGATTCTGATATTCAACCAAAATAACAACCATTAGATTGAGATGAGGCTTTTTATCTCCTACTGTGAGAAATAGTGACCATCCCTGAAGCCTGAATAAATAAGGAAAAAAGAATGGGGGTAAGCCAAATACCCAGATTATGCAGGGTGTTGGAAGCCATCATCCTAGGTTTTGTGGTTTTTAACCTGAATGTGAAAGAATCCACTAGAAGATTCTAAGGAAAGGAGAACCATGAATTGACTTTCAATTTAACAGAATCACTCTGGCTGCTGTGTTGAAAACAGACTGTGGTAGTAGCACGGAGGGTAGAAAGACCCGTTGGAAAGCTATTTTAAAATTTCAAATGACAGATGGTGTTGGCCTGGACCGATATAGATATACTATAGACAAAGCTAAACAATTTTTATCCATTGAATGGAATAAAGGTTTATTTAAGGGTGATTTCAAAGTTTATGGCTGTAGCAAGCAAAATGATGGATTGCTACAAACTAAAATGATCAACAATGAAGAGAAGAAGCAAGGAGTGAGAATCAAAAGTTCAGTAATTATTGAGATGCTTATTAGCTAGCAATGAGGAGATGAAATCTAAAACTCAGAGCAGTACAAGTTGGATATGTATATCTGGGAATCATCAGCATACTAGATGGTATTAAAGGCAGGAGACTGGATGAGGTCATGTGGAGACAGACTTCATATACTCAAAGAGACTAATCTTGGGGTATTCTACTTTGAAGAGTCAGGGGAACTGGAATAAACTTACAAAAGAAACTTAGAAGATCAGTTGGTAGAGAAATAAGAAATGGAAGGAAAAAATGGAAATGAAGCTTTTGTAAATAGGGAGGGAGGAGGGGGTGAGGGGAGGGGAATGGGAAAAAAAGAACCAATAAGATACATCATGTACAGGTACAAATCCCCTATGATGAATGCTATCACTATGTACATCTAAAATGTACCATTAAAATAAAATTTAAAGAACAACCACCAAAAGATCAGCTGGTGACACAAAAAGGGAACTCGGAAAAATGGTCTCCCAAAAACAAAGTGAAGAAAACTATTCCAAGAGGAAAGAGAAATAAGTTGTGTAAAATGTTGCTACTCTTAAAATGAGGTCTGAGAATCAATCAGCCATTAATTGCATAACATGAAGGTCAATGACAACGTCCACAATGGCAATACAAGGAGGATTGTGAGGATAAAAGCCTGACTGGAGAATGTTCATCATAGAAGTAGAAGAATGAAAAAAGAATCAGAGACACACCCAGGCAACTCTCTCAAGCAGTTTTGCTCTAAAGAGAAGAGGAGAAACAGGACAGTGGGGGGAATCCTACTATTTTAAATCAAATACCCTAGCATGCCTAGAAGCACATTATACTTGTATGCAAAGGTCATCATGCAGAACTGGTATTACTATAATGTATTTTACATTTTTCAAAAAGTAAATTCAATTTAGTAAAATTTTATTTAATAAAGTATTTCAAAAAATGGCCACCCTCCCTAGTCCTCTTTCCCAAATACCTGTTCATGGCCTGGATCTTCAGACCTTCTTCAATGCTATGACTCAGTGCCTGCTGATTGTTGTGCTTGTTGATCCTAGCTAACACTCTCTCCTGATGAGCTTCATACTCATCACGACTTGGATAAATTTTGCTGATGAGTGCATCAAAGTTTGGGTCTGGCCTTAGTGATCTTTTGGAAACTAGTTTTTTCCGACAGGTAGGACATTCTTTGTTGCTAAATAAAGAAAGGGAAAGAAAATGTAAACAATATCAGTATCTTTGGGCTAAAAACAAAAATATCCAGCTTCTATATCATCTTTACTGCAATACATTTCTGGAGTCACAGAAATTTAAAATGACTAACCTGAACCTCCTTAAATAATCTGACAATTAGGGAAAGCAGGACTTTGAAAACCTCAGCCACTACCACTGCCAAAAGAGAAACTATTAAATACTTCTCAGTGATTTATGCATAACTATTTTAGAAACAAAAATCTCTTCTTTCCTAAATTTAAACTTCCTCTTTCTGGTATCCACATCATATGTGGAAAAGCTACCCACTATTATCAATTCTCTTACAGAAATAACACTTTCATAAGAATATTATTTTACATATGTCAAACTCCAGAGAGCTACCTACAGTCATGCTACAATGTGAGTAACTAGTGTAATTCGTTTCAACATACCCACTTCTTAGGGCTGTGATAATACAATCTGCACAAAAACGGTGCAAACACTCCTTCGTAGTCATAGTGTTCTTCAGCATATCCAAACAAATTGGGCACATTAATTCGCTGTGTAGACTTCTAGGTGAAACCACAATTTCCAAGCCATCTGTTATTGCCTCCTGTAAAAGAGTAAAAGTCACTTTAAAATTAAATGCTACTTACTGTTTTATTATGGCAAATTCAAACATATAAAATCATTGAAAATGGTAAAAACGAACATCTATGTGCCTATCACTCAGCCACCACCCTTGTCAATTTGTAACCAATCTTGCTTTAGCCGTAAACTTCTAACTCCTCGCAACTCCACCACCAATGTGTTATGTAAATCCTTATTTTAAAATTAAAGACAGCAATACTAATGTATTAAAAGGTAATGAGTGGGAAATTATCCTGTTATTTTAAAAAACACTGAATTTGATACCACGTGCCTCAGGAATTCTAGTTACACTAATTAGCTTTATGATTCTATAAAACACTGTTCTTTTACCTGAAAAATAATAACATTGGGACTAAATGAGCCCTAAGAATTCCATTTTCAAATATTTCACCATTTTGACAAATTATATGTTCAATGCTGCCCATTATAATACTTTAAGATTCCAGAAAAGTACTTTCTATTTTTTTTAGTACTTTCTAATTGAGTAACAGAATTTCACTTTAAAATCACTTCCGAACCTCAAAAAGTCTTGTTTCACCAAAGAATTTTATAAAAAGTGCTAAGCTTCTCAGGTTAACCCACAAGCAGATTTAAAGCATAGCTCACCTGAGGGATAACACACATTACTATATCTAAGTGTCCCTAAAAATAGTTCTCTGCAAAAATGTTTTTGGAGTTCTGACACAGAAGTCCAGGATCATCTCCTCTGCGGTGGGGAGTCCTACTTGTTTTACCCCCACCGCTATCCACCCTCCACACAAGTCGAGAACAAAGATTACTAACTCCAAAGACTCTAATGCTGGTTCCTATGGACTGAGGAGAGTTCTAGTTCCAATATATGGAAACAGAAAAGAGAGATAAAAGTAAAGGGTTTCCAATATACTATCTACACTTTGTTTCCACTGGTTCTCTACCACACTTGTGTTTTCTTTAACATTGTGAAAGATCAATTACTCCACAAGACAGAAATTATAAATACTGTCCATAAAGAGCTCAAGTAAAATATTTACATTTACAATAACAATTACCACTATTATCAAGTGACTGTTATGTTTCAACTTCTCTATAAGCATTTTCTTTATTTCCTTTTACTTGGACAAGCTTAATTTTTTCCTCTATTTTAAAAATATAATTCTATTTCTAATTGACACATAGTAACTGTAGTACTTATGGGGTACATGATATTTTAATAGACGTACGCAATATATAACCACCACAGTAGGGGCTGGGGATTTAGTTCAAGTGGTAGAGCACTTGCCTAGCAAGTACTAGGCCCTGAGGTTCGATCCCCAGCACCCCCAAAAGAAAAAAACCAAAAAACAGGGTAACTGCCTTATCTATCACCCGAGACATTTATCTTTTGTGTTGGGAACGCTTGAAATCCTCTCCAACATGAAAACTTATAATTCAGGAATTATAATTTCTATTTTAAAGGTGTAGAAACTTATCACTCAGTGAGGATGATGATAACCCAATTGGATTTCTAACAAAATCCAATCCTGGCTAAACCAATCACATATGTTCTCTAGGTCTGTGTTTGTATACATGTGTGGTATTGTGTGGGAAAAGGGAAACCAGATGAGCATCACCAAAAATTTCAGCAGCCTCAAATCAGTATTTAAGCATTGCTCAGCAACTGATTAATACAACAAATGCACTTTTCCTTTCTCCACCCTATCTTACACTTTTTCTTCTCTCTGCAAACCTTTTATGACCTGCAACAGATTACTTTACCTCACACTGTATTTCACTGACAGCATCTTCACTTCCTCTTTAGCAAATCTATAGCTTTCTGTTTGTTTCAAGGAAAACCATGCCTTCTCCTATCAAAGGTACATTCCTTAGCTCCCTCTCAAAGAAGTCGCTTTTATTTTCTTTGCTCTCAGCTTTCAACAATCTTTTCCTCTCTATTATCAGTTTAAAATCTCAGTGAGGTCACCGCATACTGAAATGTGCAAGGTGTGGGGGAAATGGGGAACTCATACAGAGAACTGGAAACTTCTTTATTTCCCTACAGGTTTTACTCCATTTCTCTGCTCCCCTGTGCAGCCAAACTTCTTTGAAGAATCCTCTATATCTTTTCCCCTTTTCTACATTAGACACAAATATCATTTCCTTGGTTCATGAACCACTGATGAGAATCCAACATGACTCCATTCATGTTCTTTTTCTTTTTTTGGGTGGCGGGGGCGGGGGGACAACAGGGTCTTACCATGTAGTTTACACTGGCCTTGAACTTGCGGCAAACCTCCTGCCGCAGCCTCCCAAGTGCTGGGATTACAGGTGTGCCCCACCAACCTGGCTCTTCCATTCAAGCTTTAACCTAGTACAATCTACTCAAGTAAATTTGCCCGTTAAGGTAACCAAGTATACACTTTTCTAATCTTCATTTTATTTCAGCCTATCAGCACTGCTGAACATATTAACTCCATCCTCCTGGAAATACTTTAAGAGATTCTGAATCCACCCCCTCTGGCCCCAATCTCCCAGTTTTCTTTTTCTCTGGATATGGATCTCCTTAGTCTCCTTCATTAATTCCATTTTCTTTGTCTATTACCTAATTTCTAAATATTGAAGCACCTCTAAATGAAGTTTTGAGCTCTGTTTCAGTTCTACAGTGATCATGTTCATTCCCATTGCTTAAAATGTGCTGACCACACTGGAAATTTTACAGTTAGCCCAGTCTCTGGTCAGCATCTCTGCCTGCTTGCTCTTTTATACACATCTCAAACTTAAAGTGAGTCTAGTTTTAAGCACATTTGCCGTCAAACTTCTCCTCTAGTCTATGCCATCTTACTTCCTTGAAATAGTCTTCCTAGTTGCCCCATTATTATTTATTACAGCATAGAAAACTTCTCCTTACACAACATCTCACATGTGTGATTTTATGGATATTTACTTGTTTAACGTCTATAAACTTCATGGGCTACAGCCATATCTATTTTATTCACCACTGTTCTTCTACTGCCTAACAAAGAGGCTTATATGGCACATAAAATTTTTTGTTGAAGCAAAGGATAAAGCCTCACCCAAATACACCTGATTGTCAGGAATGCTTGTATTACTATTATGTTTAACTTTTCATTTTCTAAAATTGTATCCCAGTTCATATTTCCAAGGTTATTTTAATCTATCTTACCTGAGGTGTTCGTTGTAATTCGTATAAGCTCAGTTCCCACGTTTTGCTTAATGGTTGAGTTCCATTTGTCTGCACAGCCTGAGACATTGCTAGAAATAAAAAGGAAGCAAAAATAACATTAGTATTTGAAAGGGACGTACTATCATCTGAATGTATGTATATCCCCGAAACTGATGTTCCAATTATTAGGGCTGAGAAAATATGCCAAAATACACCCCTTTGAGCTTCAAACTGAGAACACCTGTAAAGCAGCAAACACAGGCAAGTGCTTAAAAGTTCCGTTATCTACCTAAAGACTAGTTCTGATAAACAAGAACCTGCCTTCAAATTTTCTTATTGAAATTTCATTAACCAAGAAAGAATAAACTCATGTGACAAAGAGTCTTAAAAAAAAAAAAAAAAGAAATCAATCACACACCATACCTACATCCCACACAGACTTCGTTCCAGATCCTTGTCTGTTCAGCCTCATTCTCTCCCTCTAAAAAGTCATTTACTACCTACTATACTTCTTATTCCTCTACAATTGCCTACAGTTCCCCACCTCCCTTTGCCCTATGAAAAGGGCAGTTAAGTCTCAACTATCTGGCCCTTCTGCTAAGTTCCATACTTTGTTATCAATGGTCCCCAACCTTTCTGAAACCAGGGACTTGTCTGTGGAAAACAATTTTTCCACAGAGAGGAGTAGAGGCTGAGTTTAGTTTTTATTTGCTGTTCTTAGTATGTGTTTGTGATACACAATAATTACATTTCCTAGATCTAGCACCGCTGCCCCAGCTCTACCTCAGATTATCTGGCATTACATTCTCATAAGGAGGACACAACGTATACTGCTCCCATGCGCAGCAGGATTTCCACTCCTAAGAAAATCTATCTAATGTTACCACTGATCTGACAGGTGGCGGAGCTCAGGTGAATGTGAACTGGCTGTAGAGATGAAGCGCCACCTGCTCTCTGGCCCAGTGGTTTTGGCCCAGGAGTTGGGGACCTCTGCTTTATAGTTTTCCTGTGTATAATAAACTTGTATGCCTTTGCCCCTTTAATTTGCCTATTGTCAGTTTGTTTCAGAAGACTCAATTACTGAACCTTCAGAGGGAAAATCTGAGCTTCCCTAGAAAACTGAATGCCAGTGCAACAATGTTAACAGATGGGGCCCTTGGGAAATGCCTTAAGAGAGATTAGTGTCCTTTCAAAATATATTTAAGGGAGTTACTCGGATCTTCCACCATGTAAGGACACACAGAGTGTGCTATCTACAACCAACAAGGCCTTGCCAAACACTGAACATGCTGGTGTCTTGATCTTGAACTTCCCAGCTTCCAGAACTGTGAGCAGTAAGTTTCTGCTGCACAAGAACTATCCAGTCGAAAGTACAGTTATAAGTAAAATGGATTAAGACGGTAAGTGACTCTCAAAATTGATTATTAGGAATTGTTAATCTTAAAAATAAAAAATAAATACAAATAAAAATAATAAAAACAGAAAATATATACTGATTTCTCAAAATTAAAATAGAGAAGTTCAAGAATCTCTCCATTTATAAATATGAACTATTTGACAGTAAGAGACCACCACTGATTGCTGAATGCTCAACGGCTCACATATAGAGAGTACTTAAATTATCAAAAGTACAAAATAATTACTGAACATACAGAAGACTGCCTTAACACGTTCCCATGGGCTTGAACCACCAGTGGTACAAATGGATCTACCATAATCATTTTTATGGGTCTTTCTACTAATACAATTAATAAGAAGCCTATAAATGGACCAAATCTAGTTAGCTGCTTGAATTTAAATAGTTACTGCCCAGGGCTAGGATTTAGCTCAGGTAGAGCACTTGCCTAGCAAGTGCAAGGCCCTGAGTTCGATCCCCAGTACCCCCCTAAAAAATAATAACTACTGTCCAAATATAAATATTAATACTATTCATACCAGTTAAAAATTATTAAAATAATCAATGTATTTCATTAAATGAAATTTCAAAAAAAAATGAAATTTATATTCGTGAATGGTTTATCAATAATTCTAACATCACAATCATATAAGAACCCCACTACTGGTGTATATATTATGCATTTACAACTGCTTTACCACAAATTAGCTGTATTATAATTATTTATACCATTTTAATATTTTTCCTTAAGGAACTATAATATGGTGACACTTGGTCTGCTAAATCAACACCTTTCTTTGCATTACAGTAATTGAAGACCCCCTGAGATTGCATTACAGTAAATGAAGACCCCCTGAGAAGTAGTACAAAGAGAGCAGCATGTATGAAGACAAATGAGAAAACCAGGTGTGCATGTATTTGGAAGGTACTGGAAGTTTTAAACAGGAGACTAAATATTTTCACAGAAACTCAAACACAGTGTAGAATAGAAAGCAACTAGAGGTAAGAAGATCAGTGAGGACACTTGCAAAAATGCAAGTGACATTACCTATCTGAACCAAAGCAATTAATCATGGATAGAGACAAAATTAGATGGACCACTAAGCAATACACAGGACTCTGATACAAGAAAGAAGGTCAAATATGCCTGAGAAACCAATCATCCTTTACTGAGATAAGGAACACAAAAAGTGTGAGTTTGAAGAGAAGTGGAGGTGCTACACATATTGAGTTCCAGTTACTTGTAGACCACTGAGGAAGAGGGGTTCACTAGATAGTGAGAAAGAAATACCTTGTACCTGCCTGAAGATACAACTTGCCCTTTGTTTCTCTTCTTTGGGGTTGAAAGTTAACACACTTTATCATGAACCCTAGTCACCATTTTATAAGCACTGATGGCTCCTAAAGCAACATTACCCTTTGTGAATCAAAGTGAAAGCTATAAACTTCTGGCATAATTTATCTCACATTCAATCTATCATTCTAAATTGCTATGCCTATTATGCTACATGGCACGATTTCCCCAAAGATAATTTGTAATTACCTCAACTACTCTCGGGTATTTTGGACATCTCAAAGTTTCTAGAAAAGAAAGGAGAAAATATACCTTTTCTTGTTTTCTTCTTTTTTTTTGTTTGTTTTGTTTTTTGTTTTTTAAGGGAGTATGCCAAGGCTCAAAATGAAACCTGGGCTTCAAAATAGCATTCGTAAAAAACTTCTCTTGCAAAAGCCAAAAGAAAAGAAACTATTCAAACTATCTGGAACCTGCTCTCATTATGCATTCAACACTATCCTGTTTTAGCATCATCTCCTTCAGTTCCTCTCTATTCTCTAAAATCCTACGTATTCCTTAAGAAAATAACCAATGACCCAATACCCATTTTAAGTTGCTATTATGCTGGGTAAGCCAAAGGAAAATGAATTAAGACACGGTTTTGGACTAGAGCTAGTAGTCCAAACTAACAGATGCCTACAGGGACTAGACTGAGCATTAAAATAAGCCTTTTTCTGATGTTTTTGCTTTAAAAGTCAGACTGAGGAATAACATTAACAAGCCGGCAAAACAGAATGCCTTGGATTCCCCTTCCTTCCTACAAACACATCTGACAGATAGACCCTTTTGAGAGAACTCCAGAAACTAGTCAGGAAGCTCTGGCACCTGCAAAAGCAGTTATGTGGAAATTTCTGACAACCTCTTACCACAACCGCATCCCATGCATAGTAGTCTCATGAGGAAACCCTATATATCCCAGCTTCTCTTTGGAGAGTGAAAAGAAGTGTCCTAGATGCCCAATGAGTCAACTTTTCTGAGTTCTACCCAGAGAGACTGGCTTATCTAGCCTGTTCTGAAGTGCCAACAAGACTCAAATATCCCAGGAGGAATTAGCAAGAACAGAAATAAAAGTTCACCCTAGTAGTCACCGGTCCCTTTCTCCCTGCCTCAGCACAAAGGAATGGATTTTATAACCTCAGCTCCTGCCAGGCATAGGAGCATACACATATAACCTCAGCACTCTAGGAGGCTGAGGTGGGAGTATCTAAAGTTCAAGCCCAACAGGGCAACTCAGCAATTTAGAGAAACCCTGTCTCAAAATAAAAATATAAAAATAAAGGGCCAGGGCTGTAGCTCAATGTAAACACTCGTGGGTTCAACCTACAGTACATATGTGCATATATACATACATTCATACATTAATTCAACACTATTCCTAACAAAACTCTTAAATTAGAAATAGAAATATCCCTAATTTGATGATACGGTCCACCAGAAGTTTCCAAACAATATTAAAACTTTTGACATATTCCTATTGAAATATCAAGAATAAAACAAGACTACTCCCTATGACATTCCTCTGGAAGTCCTAATGAATGCCAATGGTGGGTAACAGGAACAAAAGTACAACTAACAATAGCTAACTAGAAAACACAACAGAATCAAATGAAAGACTTACAACTTCAAAAAAAAAAAAAAAAGGCAAGCAAGCAAAGACATAATAGACTGAAGAGAAAAATCATGCCAGAAAAGCCACAGTATTTCTATAAACCAATAATCATTTAGAAATGAATTTTTTAAAGGCTCCCATTCACAATAATTGCAGCAAAAACTATAAAGTCGCTCGGTGTAATTTCACAAAATGTTGAGAAGACAAAACTCTAAAATTTAAATGAAGGATATTAAAGAGGACCTGAACTGGATAAACATATACATAAAAGACATTAATCCAATGAAATTCAATCCCCATCAAAATACCAACAAACAGGCTGGGCATGGTGGCACATGCCCGTTATCCCAGCACTTGGGACACTAAGCCAGGAGGATCACCGCTGAGTTTGATGCCAGCCTGGACTACACATAGAGAGTTCAAGGCCAGCCTGAACTACACAGTGAGATGCTGTCTCAAAAAACTAAAACCAACCAAACAAACAAAAAAACCCAAAATACCAACAACAAACTCATTCTAAGGTTTACCTGGAGAATGCACAGAATACCTAGAATACTGTAAAAGAGTACAGAGGGAAGTTTGACTCATACCAAATATTAAAGCTTCATTAAAAGGCAATATTACAGATCAATGTGACAAAATAGGATTCCAAAATACATACATAAATTGGTAAAATTTAATATATTTTACATCAAAAGGGTAACAATTAAAATTGTTTTCAATTAAATCAGATACCTAAGCAAATCAATGAATTTCAAAATTCTGGAAGAATTAACTTTTTTTTCCTCTTTACTGTAAAAGATATACAGGAAGAGAGTAAAATAGTTTTGGGATAAGGCACCACAAGGAAGACACCATATGCAGAAGACTAACAAAAGGTTCATACTTCACCTCATAAATTTTTTAAACTTCTATATAAAAATCAACAAAAGATGTCAAACGAACTTAAAAGATAAGCAATAGGAAGAAAATACTTGCATTGTAAATAATAAAGACCAATATCCGTTATATATGCTGAGTACTTAAAAGACAACTAAATATAGACAAAATGATTGTAGCCAATAAAATTAAATTGTACTTAACTTCACTATCACTAAAACTGCAAATCAAAACAATGCTACCTACAATATGCTGCATTTTTTTGTCTGTAATATGGAGAAAAATTAACACTAATGGTACCTGGTGTTAGAAAGTATATTGCAGAAATTCTCCACTCACTGGAAATGTTTCCAGGCATAGTTTTTGGGACACAGTACTTTAGTAGCTAAGGCGTAACTGCTATATTTAGTTGATAAGGAATGTATTCCTTGAAATGGAAAATGGCTGCATCAAGCTATATGAGACAATTACAGAAATCTCTATGGACACACTGTGATAATGACATAATACAGGTTGACAAACTGTATCAGATAAACTGAAATCTGAAATGCCCCCAAATCTGAAATTTTTTGATTGCCAACATGATGCCACAAGTAAAAAATGCATAGCTGACCTCATGTGATGGGTTGCAGTCAAAATGCAGACACTAAGGATGAGGATTTAGCTCAGTGGTACAGTGCTTGCCTATTAGTGCAAGGCCCTGAGTTTGATCCACAGCAGCCCATCGCCAAAAGCAGATATTTGATCTAAAAAATCTAAAACACTTGGTCCCAAGCATTTCAGACAAGGGATACCCAAACTGTAATATATTTGGTCTTAGTTCCAGAAACTATTTCTTTGTATTAAGTCCCTCTTAGCTATACCTGAGTTTAGCTAAAGTATAGCTAAATGTCAGTGACTCCAGATGGGGCCCTAGACAGCTTCAGGATGGGGGTGGGTTGAAACACGGTTGACTATACAGTGATAGCTTTTGGCAAGACTGTCTTCTGTTTACAAACTCTACATTGGGTGACAAACATGACTGCAGCCGTCTTTCCTACGCAAACACAAATGTGGCCATCTTTTCCAAAATCATGGAACAAAGAAGTTCATGAACCAAGGTACCACTGTATTATCCACCACACCATACTCAGTATCCTTTACTGTACCTAACAAATAGTAGTTATTCAATACATATTTGCCAAACAACTCAACAGTGACGGACGTCATGGAGAGGAACTAAAATTAGGAAACATTAACATTTCACATTTTCATGACCAAATTAACAGGGGAGATGAGACATTCCTTGATGAACTTGACTTGACTGCCTGCTTCAACAATGCTTGGACAGAACCTGGTGTTTGCCCTCAGTGCCATCAGCTCTCAGCCACGGGCCAGATACCTGTCCCAGGTGCACCAGACACAACGGCAGATGCCAACCTCCAGACCACCCTGGAACTCTATACTTCCTATGACTACTACTAGTTCATGTCTTATTACTTTGACAGTAAAGATGTAGCTTTGGGTAACTTGGCCAAACATTTTTCTTCACGAATCTCAAGAACAAGCTGAGAAACTGATAAAGCTACATACAAAACCAACAAAGGGGGCCTAATTTCCTTGTACTGCAACAGAACCAACAAAAAAAATACCCAATTATAAAGGGGGATTTGATAGACTGGTTTACATGATCAAGAGGCTGAATAGTCCTACAATAGCTATCTGTAGGCTGGAGCTCTGGGGAAACCAGCAGCTGCTCAGTCCAAAGAGCTGGAAGCCTTAGAACAAGAAGGACCAAGGATCACCCACAGTTTAAGAATGACAGTCTGGAAGAGACCTGGGGAACTGGTGGTGCCATCTCCACATTAAAAGACTAGAGAATCTGGAGTCCACATCTATGGGCAATGGCAGCAATAGGCACACTCACTCAAGATTCAAGCATGTGAGCTTCTCCCTTCTTCCATTTTTTATTCTATCTAGGTCCCGATCTACCGGGTGGCGCCACCCATCTTCAGACCCTGCCTTCCTCATGCAGTTTGCTGATCCACATGCCATCTCTGGGAACACTCTCATGGACACACCCCGAAGTGTGCTTTACCAATTTCCCAGACACGTCTCAACCCCGTGAAGCTGACAATCAAGACTCCATCCCTCCTCCTTCAGGATATCAAGAAACCAAACCATGATGACTACATGAACAAGCTGAATGCAATTTGCATTATACTTAGAAAAAAGTATGCATGGGTTACTACTAGAAGTGCAAACTGAAAAAAACAGCCGCTTTAAAAAAAAAACAAAAAACACCACTGGATGACTTCACTGACATGCATTACTTGAATAAGCAAGTGAGATCTACCAAAGATCTGGGTAACTACATTACAAGCAGGCAAGATTGGGTGGGGGCTAGGAGAAGGTACAGCAAAGGGTCTTTCACAAGCATATCCCATGAGGGGAGACAATGACAAGAACTGACTTCCTCGCAGCCATGGGAGAGACTTCCTTGGTTACCACAGCAATCCGTGCATAAGGATAGGGATTACCTTGACCCTTTTTATATGCTGTACCAAATCACCCGCTTAAAATCTTTCATTTTTATCACTTCTTCAAATAAATAATGTGGGTAAGAAAAAAAGG
The DNA here is from genome assembly GCA_004026905.1 of Hystrix cristata. Taxonomy (NCBI): domain Eukaryota; kingdom Metazoa; phylum Chordata; class Mammalia; order Rodentia; family Hystricidae; genus Hystrix; species Hystrix cristata. Next base: position 19,225 of record PVJO010006524.1, read on the forward strand.
AAGTGGGTAAAAAAAAAAGATTTAACAATGAAAACAAAGTATTTCTGTTTCTGCATGGTCAAGAATTTCTGAAGAAATCTGCTCTTCAAAACCTTGGAACTTAAAGACAACTACACAGCAGGAGAGTCAGCTCTCTGGCAGTATATGTTTACACTGCAGGGAGAAAGAATGAAACCCCACACTGTGCACACATTCTAGGGGTTGTAAATGATAAGCCTTTGTACCATCTTCTCCAGCAGAAACATTCATTTACATTCCAAAGATTAAAACTCCAGGATCCTCCAGCCACTTCAAGGAGAATTTGTTAATATTAGAGTGTAAAGGTCTATTTTCTTTCCCTTCTTTTTTAAAGGTCTATTTTCTTGGAGGTGGGGGTTAGACATGTATACAAGATATTCTGGTTCCTTATTTACCAAACAACCAGTTCTCACTGCATTGCCTTGGGGGAAGAACTAGTGCAAATCAGAAGTGGATGAAGTTACTGCAGGAATAATTAGGTACTCTGTCCCTGCTCCAGAAGTTTTACATGCCCTTTCCGCACAATAATATATAAAAATAGCTATTAAAAAGTCATTATTCTAACATACAGAATTTGGTTCTTATTATCCTTTAATCCAGGCTTTAAGAAGAGTAATGATGAGTGAGTGGTGGCACATGCCTGTAACCTCAGCATTCTGGGAGGCTGAGGCAGGAGAATCACTAGTTGATGCCCATCCTGGGCAACTTAGTGATTTTGAGAGACTTTCAAAATAAAAAAGTGCTAGAGGTATATAGTTCAGTGCAAAGGCCCCAGGTTCAACCTCCAGTACCACATGCACACACACACACACACACACATGCACACACACACAAAAGTAACATTTCTGAGAATATTAAAAAAAAATTTTCAGAACATTAAGCTTCCAAATAGAAACTAAATTTTCTCTTTGTTTTTTTTGAGACAAGGTCTAACTACACAGTTCAGGATGACCTTGAATTCACTATGTGGCCCAGGCGGGACTCGAACTCGCGGTGATCCTCACCACGTTGGTCTTAGAAACTAAAATTTTCAATGTTTTCCCATTAAAAACATATTGTACTTAAGAAATACATGTTAATTACTAAAAACTTTTATTTGACTGGTCATGGTGACCCAAGCCTGTAATCCCAGCTCTCAGGAGGCTAAAGCAGGAGGATTGCCGTGAGTTCAAGGCCAGCTTGGGCTACACAGTAAGTTCAAGGACAGCCAGAACTACACAGGTGAGTCCTGTCTCAAAAAACCTAAAAAAAACTTTTTACTCGTTCAATTACATTATGAGATAATCTTTTGAACATCAGTTTAGAAACCTAATCATTAATCTTAACATTTTTCTACGTAAATACTCATTTTTATAGTAACTGACAAAGTGATGTAGAGACTCTATGAAACATCATTTCTATCCTTCCCCTAAACTACGATCCTTAAATGGTTGAGAGAAGCCAGGCGTGTTGGCACACTTGTAATCCCAGCACCGAGAGGCTAAAGGAAGAGGATCAAAAGTTCGACCCCTCCTCCTACCCCAGGAGTTAATTTAGTGACTTACAGAAACCAGTCTCAAAATTAAAAAATGCTAAAAGGGCTGGGATGTAGCTCAGTCCAAAGGCCCTGGGTTCAATCCCCTCTACAGGAGAGGAAGCGGGTAGGACGTGAAGAAGAAGAAAGGAGGAGGAGAAGCAGCAGGAGGAACAGGGAGGATGGAAGGAGGAAAAATTAAGGAAAAGGAAGGGGAAAAAAAAAAAAACCCAGTCCAGTGTACAGAAGTTAAAATTCAACACAGACCAGGGTTCCCCTGACAATAAACTGAATATATAGGTTCTTATTCAACTCTTTGAGATCCCTAAACTCCCAAATTCTCCAACTGGGCTATATATTTGCTCCTGAGACTATTCAAGAAGTAGATCCACGAAACCATAAATCCTTCAAGAATAAACCCAGAATTTATTTCAGGGATGTCCTTGTGTCACAATGTAAGAAATGAGATAATCTGAAGGCACGGTAAGTGATCTATAGGGTTTGCATCCTGGCTACTGCAGTTAATAGCTGTGACTGTCACAGACAAATTTCTCAAACTCTAAAGACTTTTTTGGTTGGGGGGGCTCAAGACAGGGTCTCACCGTGCACAGTAGTCCAGGCAGACCCCCAACTCACAAGCTCCTGCCTTTGTCTCCTGAGTGCTGGAATTAGAAGCGTGCATGACCACACCCAGCTTCCAAAGGCTTTTTCAAAGTTTTCAGTGTCACTGGCGAAGTTAAATGAGAAATAACATGGCTAAAATACACCATAAAATTAAAAGGGTATCATCTTTATTTCAACTTAAGAAAGCATTCTTATTGCTTAGCCCTCAGGCATATAAACAGACTAGGAAAAAATTATCTGACCACTTACTAATTTAGGAAGATTTTACATTAATCTTCTTTCAAAATGAGCAATTAACTTGTGAGAAGAAAATGCTGGAAATAGAATGTTTGGTTATGTGCCTTCTACAAAAATTAATTAGCAGGTTGATTTAAAACAATTCATTTAAGCTTTCTCTGTAATAAAAATTGTCAGGACAGGTATAGCAGCTGTCTACTGTTAGTAACATACACGTGGTTAAATACAAAATGTAGTTCCTAGACGCTTAAGGGGGAAAGGAATGTATTAGACATTCCTGGCTCACAATTCACTAGAAATTTGTGAATCCTTTAGAAAATGGGTTATATCCCCAGCCCCCCCAAAGCACACAAACTCTCTGAGGATATTTAAGACTAATATAGGCTAAGTACATTAATGCCTGAAAAGGACACAAAGCCAAAGCATAGAGAACCTAAATATTCTTCATTCTTTCCCTCCGGACTCTCCATAAACCAAAATCTGAAGTGGAACTCTGCGACATGCTGGGTTACAGTGAACTGATATTCTTGGGTAAGAGCCTCACATGTTAATTTCTAAAGTATAGGTGAAAGAGAAATTCCTGTTAAATAGTAGATGTGTAAGAATGTCATTATGTTGTAAAATTTTAGAAGTCTGAATTGTACTCTTACCAGAGTAGCTGTAAAAACAGCCATGAGAGACTTCTAGATTGAATGAAACATTTTTCCCAAACAAAGATCTCTAAATTTTAATTTATTCTGTGTTAAATTCTCAAGAGTTCCACGCCTAAAAATGTTTATTAGCTACTTTAATCATAAAAACTGCCTAGTCTAGGGGCTGGGGATTTAGCTCAGTGGTTAGGGTGCTTGCCTTGCAAGCACAAGGCCCTGAATTCGATCCCCAGCACAAAAAACAAAAGAACAAAAAACTGCCTAGTCTAATCAGAGTATCTCAAATAAAATTACAGTCTAATATAAGTAAGCTATAAATTGTATCACCCAAAGGAAAAGAACTTAGGTCAATCAGGTTATTCAGAAATGTCCATTTCATTTTGAATAACTGCTACATTAGTTTTCTATACCTGCTATAATCAATTGCCACAAATTTGATTATTTAAGACAATTAATTTATTCTCTCTCAGTCCTAATTCAGTTATTACTGACTCAAAATCAAGGTGTTGGCAGGGTCACACTTCCTCCTCAGGCCCTAGGAAAGAATCTCTTTCTTAATCTCTTGCAGTTTGGGGTTAAAAGCATTCCTTAGCTTCTGGCCACATCACTCCAGTTCTCTCTCTCTGTGGATGGTGACAGTCTCTTCTTTGGCTGTAATTTCCCTCTGTCTCTGCTTTTATAAAGATACGTCCCTGACATGCAGGGCGTGCCTGGGTAATCCACGATAATGTCTTCATTTCAAAATTAATTTAATTATATGCAAAGACTCTTTTCCCAAATAAAGTAACATTTGCAGGTTCCAGGGACTGTAATGTGGGTAATTTCCAGGGGGCCATTTTTCAGCCTATCACAGTTGCCAAAAATAGAGATAAGTAACACACCAATAAATATAACCAAGTCTCCAGAGGCAACTGGGCTTTATCCAGGATATGACTGGTTTCCTTAATTTATGCTTATACTGTGAAAAACATTAGGAAATATAATCACTTCCAAATTACTTAGACTGTCCCACTTTTCTACATGGTATTTTTCTTCATTAGGGATGCTTCTCTAAGCACTCTGAAACAAGGAAAGCTAAGAAATTTCTCTGTACTTTTAATAAGATATTTATCTTTTTCTTCCGTGATTAGTGCCCCTTCTGAACATAATAAAAAGTAAGGGTCATTTCAAATTAACTCTCCAAACTTAAACATTTTTCTTTTCCTCCTTATTTTATATACTGAGTTAATGAGCAAACTATTTCTTCCTTAATTAGAACACTGCTTGCTTACGAGACACAGGTGTTAGACTTTAAAATTTACTCAACAGTAGCCAAACTAGGGAGCAATAATAAATTCTGAGTAAGCAATCCAACTGCCTTCACAACACTGCCTGCAGTGACTATCACCTCATAAATACCACTTTCAGCATTTTAATCTAAAATTCCATCTGTAAGACACATAGTAATTTCTGTAAGCTTCTGAAGATACAAAGAAAGTGCTCTTATTTCTTTATTGAAAAACCTGTCGATGTACTAAACACCTGGAATACTCACCTAAATTTCTGCTGGTAAGCTAAAAACTTCTTTACTTAAAAAGGTAATTTAATCAATTTCTAATTGGATTATATCTTTTCCACATTGTGAAACACAGAGCAGGAAATCATTCAGAGGTAATTTTCCGAATCTTCATTATCCAGTCTTAATTAAGTTCCTGAGTACTAGTAATAAATTTAATGTTTCCTATACTCTTTACAATTAAGTTATTGTTACAAGGAAAATAAATGTTTTTAAAATTTTTAAGGCTTTACCTAAAATGCAGATCTAGATAGATCAGTATGCTCTGGGCCCTCCTACCATATTTTTCCTATCACCCAGCACTATCTTATCTTTATTTTTTTTTATTTTTTAACCAAGAACATGTATTGGTACATTGTCCATATATTGATCACATGTAACATGGAGTACTACACTGCCATAAAGAAAGATAAACTAGAGTCATTTGTATGTAAATGGATGTTCATTGAGAATATACTACCAAGCGAAATAAATCAGACGCTCATGAGCACACAATGAATTGTTTCTCTGATATGAGAAACCATAACTGTAAATAAGGACAAAGTAGTGTAATGGATATTATATAAAAGGAAAATAATATACAAAGAGGAGTACCAGAAAGAGGGAAGGGGGAAAAGCAGGAAGGGAAAAAAACGGAAAGAAAGGGGAAAGGGAAATCATGGAGAATTGTAAATAAACCTGCTGTAAATAGGGATGGAGGGAACAGAAGGGAGGGGAGGGCAGAGGGGGGAGAACCAAGAGACACCATGTACAGGTACAAAACAAATATCTTATCTTCTTTAATGCTACCCTCATACACACAGATACTTTCAATGACCAAAATCTAGTTTTTAATGTTTCAGAATATACCTACTAGGGCCCAACGTTGGTCAAAACTAGTTATTTCAGTAGCACCTTTACTTTCTTTCTGCCCCTTTTCCTATCCAACTAAAAGCTAAGCCCCATAGTAAAAAACAACTGGGATGAGCAAACATTTAATAGAAGCTGTCATTGTGACAGGAAATAAAAACCTTCAAGAGTTTATTAGCTAAAAGAAAGGACAACTCCTGAACATCTTCAGTACCATTTGATAAATTCCTCAAGGGCAAGTCAGAAAAGATTTCCTAGAGAAAGGGACTCCTCCTTGGAGGAAGGGTTTAAGGCTAAGTGAAAGTTACCCAAATGAGGAAAAGAGAACAGTCCTGAAAGACAAAAATAATATGTAAAGGCACAACTCAGCACTGAACAATAGTTCAATATGAAACGCATCAAAAGAGAGTGGTAGGGAGTAGCACTGTGTGAGGTTGAAAACTTAAACTGTGAACCAGATCAGGCAGGTCTACTATACCATGCAGCAAAAGTGTCAGGAAAGAGTCACAGCGCAGTGACAAATTCAGATTTGCATTTAGACAAAGAAATCACCTCTGGCAAGAGTAAAGCATACATCTGAGAAAGGTAAGAATCCTAATTAGAAAGCAGGTGCAATAATCCAGACAAGAAACCAGAAAGGTCAGCAATAGAGGTGTTAAAATACATAGGACACATGAAATTAGAAAAAAAGTAAAGGGCTCCTAAAGCTCTAGCTGTGTAGGTGTTGATGATAAAAAAAAAAAAGACAGTAAAACAGGAAGTGGTATTTTTACCACTTTGAGTCAACTATTTGTGGATGTTTTAGCCAGAGAGAGAGACAGAGAAGAGAAAAAGCATCCAAACTGGAAAGGATAAAGTAATTCTGTTCATAGGTGACACGATCTTATTCATAGATAACCCCAAAGATTGTGCAAAATATTCTGAAAAATCGAATAAATAAAACGAAGTTGTAGAAGAAAAAAAAAAAACCAAAAAATTAGTAGTGTTTTCTGTACTACAACAACAACAAACAGTCTGAAAAGGAAATTAAGAAAGCAATCCCATTTACAATGACATGAAAGAGGCTGGGCATGGTGACACATACTTTGGGAGGCTGAGACAGGAGGATCAGGAATTTGAGTCCAGCATGGGCAGCACAGCAACTTAGCAAGATGCTTCCTCAAGACTTTATTCTAATTTTACTTATTTATTCTTTTGTTTTGAGACAGGGTCTCACTATGTAGTTCAGGTTGGCCTTGAACTCACTATTTAGCCCAGGCTAGCCTCAATTTTGCTGCGACTCTCCTGGCCTCAGTGTGCAACTGCAACCATGCCTGGTTTCATAAAAACGATTTTTAAAAGGCTGGCTGAGGATATAGCTCAAAGTGAAGGCTCTGGGTTCAATCCCCAGTACTAAAATAATAAAAAAAAGAAAAAATATAATTATGCACCACATAACCATATTTCAATCAATGATGGACCACATATACAATGATGGTCCCAACAGGTATCTCCCAGTGACAGCATTTTAACTTGTACTATAAGTATACTCTGATGTTCACACAATGATGAATTTGCCTAACAACTCATCTCTCCAAGTATTAAGTAATACATGACATACAAATAAACCTAACCAAAAGAAGCAAAAAATCTGTACTGAAAATTAGAAAACACTACTGAAAATAATTAAAGATAGAAGTAAATGTAAAGACATATGTTTCCTGACTAGAAGGTTTCATATCATGACAATAAAGTCCTACCCAAAACAATCTACAGATTTAATTCAACCCCCATCAATATCCCAGCAATTTTTTTTGCAAAAATTAGAAAACCCATCTTAAAATTAACTCACTTTCAAGAGAACCCACATAGCCAAAATAATCCTGAAAAAGCACAAAGTTGGAGAATTCCCATATCCAGATTTCAAAACTTACTACAAACATACATCATTCAACATAATGCAGTATAGACATAAAGACAGACATCTACAACAATTTGAGCAGGAAGCCCAGAAATAGCCCTCACATATAAGATTACAGGGCCACATGGAGCCATGAGCCATGAATTTTATATAAGCCCAGAAATGAGCCTCATATACATGATCAATTAAATACAAAGATGCCCAGATTAATGAATGAAGATCCTTTTTAACAGTGTTGCAATATCCTCATGCAAATGAATGAAGCTGGGCCCTGACCTTATACTACACACAAAATTTAACTCAAATATATTAAAGACTTAAAACGTTAACTACTAAACCTATAAAGCTCTTAGAAGAAAACACAGGGGAGACTTATATTCACCGAATTTTTTAGATACAACACTGAGGTAGGAGTAGGGCATGGTGAGGGCTGGCTGGGGAGGTGGGCAACCTGGGGGAGTGACCTGGACCTGACGTCCACCTGGGGCACAGAATCCAAGCGCCACCTCTCACCTCTCGAGACCAGATGTAGTTGTCATGGGTTTCCTTCAGAACTTGGACAAGATAAATAAAGGCGTCACCAAGAGGATGCCATCACAGTGCCCGTGTTCATGCTGCAGGGGAGGCATGTCTGTGCATTACGCACCAGGGCTGTCATGTCTTTTTATGAGAGCCCAAACAGTGTCCCTTGGGTGCAGTATGTATTTTTGTTTTCTTTTGTTGTTATTTTTCTCCCTTTTTCTCTGTTTGGCCCAAACTCACTCCTCGGAGCCAGTTTCTCCCTCTGTTTGCCATTTTGAGTAAACTTTGACACTGCTTTTCGTCTGCTTCATCCAATTCTTTGTTCAAGGCAGGAAGAACCTGGAACTTGGACTACACCTACCCGTTAACAATACCCAAAGCACAGACAATTAGAAAAATTAAAATCTTTGTATATAAATCATATTATCGAGGGAGCAAAAACAGCAAACCACAAAAGGATTACTATCTAGAATATATAAAGAACTCCTACAACTCAACAGCAGAACAGCCCAATTCAAAAACAAGCAAAAGAACTTGAGTGGATATTTCTCTAAAGATTGGCCAATAAACACCCACCCCCAAACAAAACAAACAAACAAAAATACCCCAACAACATATCACACTAATCATTAGGTAAATGAAAAGCAAAATCGCAAGAGAGATACAACTTCACAGTCCTAAGAATGGCTTGCAAGAAAGGAAAGAAGACAAAGAGGGAGGGAAAGAGGGAGGACAAATCTCAGCCAAACTGTAGGCAAACTGGAACCCTTGTCTACCACTGGTGAGAAAGCAGCCTAACACACTTCTGAATACAGTATAGCCGTTATATACTGTATACACAGCACATATACTAAAAAGTTAAACACAAAATTACCAAATAGCCCAGCAATCTCAATTCTAGGTAAATGCTCCAAATATCTGAAAGCAGACACTCAAACAGATAATCTACACTCGTGCTCATAACAATAACAGTTAAAACATGTAAACAACTCAAATATCCATCAATAAATGAGTGGATAAATAAAATGTGCATACATATAATGAAATATCATGCCACAAAAAGGAAATTCCAACACACATAAACCTCAAAAGTATTGTACTAAGTAAAATAACCAAACTCAGAAAGACAAAAGTTATACAATTCCTTTATAGGCAGTACCCAGACTAGCCAAATACATATAAAGAAAATAGAATATCAATTCTGTACCAGAGGTGAAAAAAGGTAGTGGAGAACAGGTATTTAATAGCTATAGTTTCAGATGAAGAAAGAGTTCTGCAAATAAACAGCAACTATAGCTATACAGCAAAATGAATGTGATTCATGCCACTGAACTGTACACTTAAAAACAAATTTTATTCCATATTTCACAGTAAAAATACACTTACGCCCAGCTGGCGATCCATGCCAGCTCCACCCTCTTCTGGGGACAACTCGGCACTCAATCATCGATCAAGAGGCTTGAGTCAGCTATCTGCAGTCTCCCCGGCCACAAATCTGCGCCGGCTCCACCCATGCACTGGCATGGCAAAACTCTAGTAACATAAAGATCTTGGACAGAGGGCACCGCTGTCTCTCTCCATCTCTCTTTTTTCTTTTTCTTTTTTTACATTTCTCTTCTGATCCAAGCAATCACTACCTACTAGAGCCAACAATACCCATACCACTGAGGAAAGTTTTAGAGATATCAAGGGTAAGGAGATGTGGGTGAGCTACCAAGGATCTCCCAGAGAGCTGCAGGCTGAAAACTGCCCCAGACTCCATTCCTGGAGGCCAGGATCAACACAGTGCCCAGCACTAACCACTGCAAACGTGGCAGGGCTAATAAGCACAGAATCAGGTTTTGGCCTGCGCACCTCCACAGAGTGGTGGACGTCAGAGAAATCCCACTATGTGTATATGAATATATAGTATATGTACATATTTGTTTTATTTCTCCTTTTACTTTTTCTTTATCTTATTCATTCTGTTACCTGTCTGATGTATTCTCTTTTCTACCTTTCTCTCTTGTTGTTGTTTAGGTTTTTGCTTTTTTGACTCCTCCCTTGCTCATATCTTGCCTTCCTCAACAAAATGCTGATTTTGCTTTTTGTTTTCTCACTCCCTTTCATTTTTCATATGAGTGAATATTGTCTAGATTCTACATGGTTTGACCCACTACTCCCATTCTTCACTCTTCCTAAACTATCTACTCAAGTTTCCCAAAGTATAAGTAACACCTTTTTATCCTTAAGCCTTGTATCTACTAGAACTCTCTTCACTTACCTCTCTACCTTTTCCTATCCCTCATTATCCCCCCTACACGTAAGGTAAAAACGCCTTTACTGATGGGAAACCCACTACATACATATTCCTGGTTTATATTGGATTCTGCTTTATAACTGTGTTGAACTTGCTCCTATGGTTAAAGATACAAAGTTAATAGTTACCACAGTCTGGCAATTTCATGAATGTAATTAATGCTATGGCTATTGCTAATATGCTAGTGTAACAAGGGTGTTATACAGGTTATAACCAATTGTACTTTCTCATATGGTAATACTGTAAGTATCTGAGATAACAATCATTAACATAATCCAGGGTCTTGAGACAGACACAAAAGCCAAGACCCACATATACCCAGAAGACACTAAAGGAATAGACTTCTCCTTGGAAAGCATCAGTATTTGTCTTCAAGTAACCTCCCATAAACAATACGTAAAAACACTGACACTAAAAGGGGAGAAATACACTTAAGTACAAAGAAAATGACGAGACTCAGAAGTAAAATACAACCCCAGAACCCCAGGCCACCCAGAACAAATCCAGAGGACAATGAAATAGAGGAAATTAGAAAACACCCAAGCAAACTTTCAGAAATGATGGCAGCAGAAGTTAAAAAACAGATGAATGAGGCTGTAGAGAACATCAGATTAGAAATAATTGGCCTAGTTAAGAATGAGATGATGATCATGATGAAAGACCTGCTTAGTGAGTTTATAGCAAACACATTAAAAAAAAGAAGAGCCTAGAAAAACAATGGAAAACTTGACCACTCACCTCAGAAAAGAAATTGCACCCATGAAACAGATACAAACAGATAGCAAAGAAATCAAAAACTCCTTTGAAAGTCTTCTCAGTAGATTAAATGAAAGCGAAGACAGAATCTCAAACCTAGCAGACAGGACTGCAGTTCATGACCGTGAAAAGGAAAAACTTCTTAAAAATAGCTAGAGATAATGAAAAATCAATACAACAACTGCAAGATGATGCAAAGAAGAACAACATAAGATTAACTGGAGTCAATGAAAAAGGAGACAGTCCAAAGGATATAAAAAGATTATTTACAGAAGTAATGACAGAAAACTTCCAAGCATCAGAAGAGAACTTGACATACAGATAAGTAAGGCATACAGAACCCCAATTACTCATGAGCAAAATAAATCTACACCAAGACATATAATAATCAAGATTCCAGAAATTCAACAAAATAACAGAATACTGAAAATTGTTAGAGAAAAAAACAAATTTTAGAAAAATGTTTTAAAATATACAAAACAAGTTTACTGCATTTATCTCTTCCTCTAGGCTTCTTTGGAAAAGATCATGCACACTTTCCAATATTTTCTGAGTTTTATGTTTTACATTTAAGAGGACAGGATCTCATTTTTTCTCCTAGCATCAAATATTGTTCCCGTCTCTCTTCTCAACTGATAAAAGTTAGCACACTTTCTTTTAACTTACAGCAAAGATGAAATGAGGGAGCAAAGTGTATATACACATATTTTATGCTCATTTAATATGCATGTTGAGGGTATGAAAACTCTGTAAAACATATAACACATCTTCCTACATGTACCTAATTCAAGTATAAAGAGTATACAAATTCTTTGTATAATTAGATCATGAAATATGAAAGTACCTGGCACACTGTCTCCATGGTTCCCTTTGCAAAAGAAACACAACTGCTTTTTCCTCAAAAGCAATTAAGGTCCTCCCTAAACATTTTCTCCCTTTTTTGTGCTTAGCCTTCTAAGTATTTGCTGCAACTAGGTGTAGACAATTTGAAAACAGGAATATTGGTCATTGAAACAGGAGCAAGAACAAATTTTCAACAAATACACCCTTAAGGGTAAAGAAGTTCTGCTTCTAAACTCTAGGATGAATGAGGGCAAGTCACTTTAGTTGAAGATCTAGTTCCCTTACTTGTAAATTTATGGTTTTATATTAAGCAGCTTCAAGAATACTAACTCTAGTACTCTATGGAATGAAATTTGCTCAAAAGTGGTGCACACCTATAATCCCAGCACTTCTCTAAAAGCAGGAAAATTTTTTAATGATTATAAATAATAATTATACAAGCATAGTGATACATGCCTGTTATCTTAGCTACTCAGGAAGCTTAGGCAGGAGAATTGCAAATTTGAGGCCAGTCCAAGCAACACAGTGAGATCTCATCTCAAAAAAATAAAAACTCTACTCAATTATTTAAAAGGGGGGAGGGGGGCAATGACCAAAATACTTGTAAAATTATGAGATACCATTATGAGACAGCACTAATTTACATTTGTGCTACAATTATGTAGCACAGATATGCAACAGCACAATACATATGTGCAACTCTTACTCCATAAGAGTTATATTCTAGAGGGTAACCTGGTGCTGTTAGCTTGGGGGAGGGCCTCTCTGCTATTACAGTTACCACATTACAAGACACAAAGATTTTTAACACATTTTACAGATAGACAAGAACAGTACAGAACAATGTGTTTCTGGTGTCTCTTTGTCAAAGTGAGGAAGTATTCACTGGCTGGAAAAGAAGAGGGGTGGCTATTATGGGGTGTTATGGTTTGTGTCTAGATGTCCCCCAAAGCCTCATGTGGTCATAGATGGGGCTGGATCTAGAGTGTGTGATTACTAAACTGGTCCACTGATTGGTTCCGCTGGGATCACGGATATGATGCTAGAATTAAGGGTATTAGGATTAAGGGTGGGAGTGCTACCCACCCTAAAAGCCAAGTATTTTGAATAAAATATAAGGGACAGAAAGAGGCTTGTTTATCCCCTTTTTTGCTCCTCGGGCTTATCTTGCTGCCTTCTGCCTGTTTGCCATGCCACCCTGCCTTGGATCCAGTGGATTGTGGACTGAAACTGAGGTAGGAATAGGGTGTGGCTAAGGCTGGCTGGCAAGGGACCCTGACCTGGAGGAGTGGCTTGGATCCAACACCAGCCCCAGAGGAGTGGTCTGGACCTGACGTCAGTCTGAGGGGCCAATTTCAAGCACCACACCTCTCACATGGACAGTAGGGAGTTCTCCAAAGTTTTCATGGGAACTCCATTCTATAAATGGAAGCAACACCAGAAGCAAGCTCTCTTGCTCTCTCTCTTCCTTTCTATGGCGCTGCCAGGGAAAGAGCTCTCCCTGCTCCCTCCCATGGAAGAGGGTGTCTGTGTACCCAGCTCAAAGGCTATCATGCCTCTTCATGGTAACCCCTACCGGGCCTTTTAGGTGCGGTACACATTTTGCTGTTTCTTTTCTTTTTTTTTTTTTTTTTTGGTACCGGGAATTGAACTCAGGGCCTCATGCTTGCAAGTCATGCACTCTAACCACTGAGCTAAATTCCTGGCCCCACATTTTGCTGTTTCTATTGTTATGCTCAACCTTCCCTTTCATCTTTTGTCTACAATTTTATTTTTTTTTAATTTTTACCAAGAACATGTATTGGTACATTGTATACATAATGATCACAATCAACATGGTTATTTTGTACCTGTACATGATACATCTTGGTTTTCCTCCCTCTTCCCCCCTTCCCCTCCCCTCCCTTGCATTCACCCACCCCTCCCTATTTGCAACAAGTGTAGTTACACTTTTCCATTTTTTCCCCTTTCATCTTACTTTTCTTTTAACCTTCTTCTTTATCCCCCTTTTCCCTATCTAGTTCTCCTCTCTTTTGAATACTATCTCTCTTTTTTTTTTAAACATAGTATCTATTCTACCCCTTTGTCCTTATTTACACTTATGGTTTCTCATATCAGAGAAACAATTCGATGTGTACTGGTAGGTGTCTGATTTATTTCACTTAATAGTATGTTCTCACGGAACATCCATTTACATACAAATGACTCTAGTTTATCCTTTTTTATGGCGGTATAGTACTCCATTGTGTAGAAAAACCACATCTTCTTTAGCCATTCATCAGTTGTTGGGCATTTAGGTTGTTTCCAAGACTTAGCTATTACAAATTGTGCTGCTATGAACATGGTTGTGCATATATCGCTGTGATATGATGATTTTTGTCTATAATTTTAAATAGAACTTGAGGAGTACTTTTTGCCCCCCCTCGTTCAATTTTTTGTTCAAGGAGGAGAAGAACCCAGGAATATCAGAATGTACTCAATAACAAAACCTGTATAAACTGTGAGCTAAATAAACCTTTCCTCCCTTAACTTTGGGTGTCAGGTGTATTGTCTCACCAATGAGAGAAAAGTAACTAAAATATGAGGAATATTAGCACCCAGACTAGGATTCAGGAGACCTCAATTCTCATTCTGTGTTCTTCAAACAATTCCAAAGGGCAAATGGATTTAATGTCTTTTCTGACCTTCCTTGTATTCTAATTTCTCTCTTTTTTTTTTTTTTGGAGGTGCGATACTGGGGATCAACTTGGGGGCCTTAGACAGTCTACCACTTGAGCTAAATTCCCAACCCTCTTGTCTTCCAACTTCTGCAATTTACGTTAAAAAGAAAAAAATCCTGGCAAGGCCCTGAGTTTGATGCCTGGCACCAAAAACAAAAACAAAAAAGAAAAGAAAAAAAATCCTTGTAAAAGTAGCTCCAGAGGTTTTAAAAGCTAAAACAAAGCCAGATACTTAGAAGTACGAAAAAGAAACCACAAACTTTAAGGATAGAAAGAAGTCTTACAACTGTGATAAATCTAAAGCCTAGCATAATCTTCATGTTCACAAAAGCAGCAAAAATTTGGCACAGTTCACATACACTGGAAATCAACATGACTTTAAGCAAGTCGATATACAGGTAGGTCTATACCTCTTTTATCTATGAAATAAGCAATTTAGGTGATTTTTTAAAACCCACTGCTCCGGAAATAATCCAAGAACTTCAAACATTAATTAATGTATATTATATAATAAATTACATGACTTTTAAGTATGTGTATGTACTATATATACAACTATATATACATACACACGTATGTATTTATGTCCACAAGAGTAAGGATATTTATTAACAATTAGGCTTCTGTAATCTTTTGTCATGTGTGGAACTACAGAACATCCCCAGCCCCTTTAAAATTATATTCTGAGACAGAATCTCACTAAATTGCCCAGGCTGGCCTCGAATTTACATCTTCCTGCCTTAACCTCCCAAGTAGCTAGGATTACAGGCATGCACGACCACAACCTGATCCAAACTTTTGTAATCTTAATCTGAGTTCCTCTAACAATGTTAAAAAAGAGAAAACTGGGGGCTGGGGATTTAGCTCAAGTGGCAGAGCACTTGCCTAGGAAGCGCAAGGCCCTGAGTTCAATCCCCAGCACCAAAAAAAAAAAAAAAAAAAAAAAGAGAGAGAGAGCGAGAGAAAACTGTACAACACATAATGAAGAAAAACTTAAACCACAGTAATAAATCCATTCTCTCATAAAACTGATTCTATGGTACTACACAATAAAGGGAAAGGGAAAGTGACATTAATTCAATAAAACAGATTGATACTGTTTGTGACACTTCTATACAGTTTTCCTTCTACCTCTGCCTTCTAACAGAAATCCTAAAGGTTTATGGTTCTTCTTGGGCTACACCCCACCTTAAGAATCTGATGAACGTGATAAACATCACCTCTCGAAGAAAGTCATATCAAAGCACCCACACACAAAATGTCAGTGTTTGTGGATCCAGTGATCCATGGGCTAAAGGCCAAGAACACCTGCCCCACCCTGTCTAAAAAAGAATTCCCAAATCTACATAGGGAGACAGGTTATCTTCTTTAATTCTTTCTGCTGTACTTCACAACAAACTACATCCATCAAAGACAGTTATAAATCACGCATGGTGGCACATGCCTGCAATCCCAGTATTCAGGGAGGATGAAGCAGCACGATGGCCAAATCCAACCCCTGCCTGGGCCACTGATTGACTTCACAAAACTCTGTCTCAGAAAAAAAACTGAAAAGGGCTGGGAACTGTATTTCACGGCAAGGACCCTGCGTTCAATCCCAATACCACTCCACCAAACATCACAGATTCATTTTGGAAAGGTAAACATAAAGAGACAACAAGTACTGCCTCCACCCCACTGCCACATGAATGTTGGATCTCCTCCCTACCTTTAACATAAATACAAAGCTAAAATAAACTTTCTAATCCAACCACTCAGAAATGGACAAGCAATATTACACAATCATCAAAAATGTCACCCAACTTGCTATGACACAGAAAATGTTTATGATCTTTAAAGTTAATTTTTTAAATACATACTACTATAGATCCACATATAAAATGGCAGCTGAAACTGTGTTTTAAACAAAACCAAACCAAAATGTAAAATCTCCTTCCAGAAGAAAATACAGCAAAATGGAAAAGCAATTGAATACTGGAAGAATGAATTTTTTCTACTTCTTCAATTTTCCAAAGTTAAAAAATAAATTTAAAAAAGAACTAAAGCCAGGTGTGGTGGTGCACACCTGTAATCCCAGCAGTTGGGAGGCAGAGGCAGGAGGATTGCCGTGAGTTCAAGACCAGCCTGGGCTACACAGTGAGCTCAAGGCCAGCCTGAACTACACAGTGAGACCCTGTCTCAAAAAACAAAACAGCACAAAACAAAACACAAAAGAACTAAAAATTGTTATAGCTGATTTAAAAGACACATAATAATTTATGGACTTCCCCCAACTCTTAGCTCTTGAATTACTTAAGAAAGACTAAGTAACATACTGAACATATAGACATTAAAACTGGAAACAACACATTTACAAAATGAACGATGAAAAGAAAAGAAATGAATAACGAACACTCTCTAAAGCATTTTTTCCTGACACACTGTTTTCTTAGTTCTCCTAAATCAATTATTCTAACAGATTACATAAAAGGTTTAAGACAAATTAAACAGACATTAATAATGTTACGCATATGACACACAAGTGTAACATTAGCTTTTCAAAAGTGATGGAGGCTGGGGGTACAGTTCACTGGTAGAGAGAGTGCACACTAAGCATAAGCAAGGTCCTGAATTCAATTCCCACCAATAACAAAAAGGTGATGTAGACTTCCGGAGAGGAAAAAAGAAAATTCAAGATACTACACTAATAATCAGTGGCTAACTCAAACTGGCAAATGAGACCTACATTTCAATATTACTATAATAATTATTAATAGAGAAATTCGTCCTTAACATTTAGACAGTACTAAACTACCAATATCTGAGACCCTTACCATTAGATCTAAAATGGCCCGCAAAGCCGCACGTGTTTGGAAGGCAACTGGATCACTGGGCGATATGGCTAGCTGGCTTACTGTTGAGAGGCAGGGTTTGGTAGAAGACAGGTCATTGGTGGCACATCCTGGAAGGGTTTATTTCCCTCCCCAGTGCCTCCCTTTGCTCTCTCAGCTTTCCAGGAGGAATGAGGTGAGTAGCTTTTCCTCCACTATGCCCCTCTGCTATGCCACCTTGACTCAGAGCCAGCCCTATGGAATAAAAATATGAGCCAAAATAAACTTCTCCTTTTAGTTGTGGCTGTCAGAGATTTTGTTCCAGTGAGGAGGAAAGTGAATAAGGCAATTTGTGTCACTTTACAGTCACCTGAGCAAATATTACCAGAGGACAGAGTCTCATAGCTATAAAAAGCATCTTTCCACTCATTTAAAGAGCTCTGGTTTTCTTCACAAATATGCTAACCAAATATTTTAAGATGAAGGATACAAAGAAAAGTTCATCAAAACTAAGCGACAGGCATTATCTTTCAATCTTGCTAAGCATATTTTTAAAAATGGAAACTTTCTGAAACTGATATAAAATAACTAATTAAAAAAAACCCACAATAGCAATTTCCAGCCAAAATAGTAAAAACGTGTTTTCTCTACTCCTGCAGGCCCTTGTCATTTAAACAGTCTGAGTGGTAGCTTTCTTCCTATTCATGCAATGAAAGTTTGGAGTATTATCTTAGGATACAAGCAAAATACTTAACTCTGCGGAAAAGAAACTAATGAGGCATGCCAACTTTAAAACTACAGTTACAGGACATCCATAACTCCTCCCACACCCCATTTCCACCCTAACAACTTTCTTTTAAATACAGAAACTCATATTCAAAGCAGACATAAAACAAAAGGCTGAGTGGGTGAGCAATACCTCTAGTCCCAGCACTCTGGGAGGCTAAGGTAGAAGGATCACAAATTCAAACCCGGCTTGGGCAACTTAGCAAGACTCTCTCTAAAAATAAAAAAGGGATATAGCTCAGCGTGAAGGCATTGGGTTCAACCCAATACCAAATAAATTTTTTTTTTAATTTTAAAAAGACCATCAATGGGTCTTTACCTTTTCTCACATAAACATCTTGAGCTTTGCTGCTTACAAAAACTCCTTTACCTACATTACTTTTTTAAATCTTTACAAATACTCTACAAGATCAATGAAGGTCGTATTTTACATATACAGTATATATCATGTCTACATATTATACAACATACATAATATAGTTTATATATAACACATACATATGAGAGAAAGTAAGCCAAGAATCTTGCTAGTAGTGGAACCAGACCTTTAAAAATGAAGTCTCCTACCTTCAATTCTGAAGCTCCTACTACATATAATGCTACCACTTCTGTAATACAGTAAAGCTTTCTATAAAACAGTTGGCGGGGTTCCAAAACAGCCTCCCAGACCAAATTAGACTCTACAAAGTAAGTAGTGTAAATAGTAAGAGTTTAATGCAATTACCAGCATGGAGGTATACATCTTTTTCAAAAGTGAAGAATTATTTGGTTTTAAATTAAATCAATACTGTATGCACATGGTGGGGGAAAACAAGCAAAACACTTACTTCTAAAAGTCAAAATCAAGTACGATTCTCACATTTCACAATAGCTAACAGAGGCAGTGATAATGCAAAAACAAGGAAAAAAAGGAGACAAAGAGCAGATAATTTAAAAGACCAATGTAAAAAGAAACTATACAATGTAGTTTTATTTTTAGGAAAATGAAACCAGGGATTTGTCTCCCTTGCAGAAATAACAGATTTTAAAACATTACTAAATAAAATGATACACGAAGAGAGGATTTTATTTGGCCATCAAAAAGAATTCTTGCCAAAACTACTGACTCAAATACAGATCAGAAATCCAAAGTCCCTTGTTTGAGATCATTTACTGGTGTTATATAGCTTAAATTAACTGATTATTTTACCCTTTCATTTCTCAAACCCACACTACCCAAACTATTTTCTAATGCCCTTGGAAGTAGGAAAAAATGTCTGCAATATTTTATAGCCACTATCTATTACAAAAACAAATTTCTCAAACATTTATGTAGTGTACACAATATCAGGCTAAAGTGAAACTACAGAGCATAATGGTCTTTATAATTTAGAAGAATAAAGCCCAGAGAAATGCTTAATAATGACTGATTATGTGACAAAACTGAGACATCTCAGACAAAGAGCTTTTACAGAAGTTGGAAGGAACTTAGCAGTCAGCAATAAGAAAGCTGGGTTTGCTCACAACATAAAAACAGTACAAGTCATTAAGTTTAGCTAGGCAGAAAATAAGCAAGTTGGCTAGTCCTCTAAGCTACAAAAAGACATCACTCATCTGTTATTGCATTTAACGGACTACACAGTAGTTTGTCATGCCCACTTAGACTAAATTCTTCAAGGACAGAGATGTTGTTGGATGCATTATTCTATTCCTAATCTCTAGCGAGAGTCTGGCACACAGGATAAAAAATATTTTTTGAAAGCAAGGTAAGGACAGGGTTCCCTATTTAAATTATATTTGAAAACATGCTATTCGTGCAAGTCACTTATTCACTGTCTCTCAAGCAGCCTTCCAGACCCTGCTCTATGGTGCTGGGACTGAGATTATGCAACTCCATCTCACTGACTCCTGTGCTTGTAGGGTCACTGTTTGGTTTTGCCACCAGGGGTAGTAAATGAAGATTGCAAAACAGGAACATGGACTTTCTTTCAGTTCCTATCAGTAGCAACTGCAGTCCTGGTCCTAGTAGCAGCAACTGGTTCTAGCCTCCAGCTTCTTTAGGTACTCCAGAACCAGCCATTACCATACCACATGCCTTCATATGTACTAACAGCAACTGAACAATGCTGACCTCCTCAAAGATCTAACAGTCTTCTAACCTACTCTGTATATTCAAACCTCTTTGTTATTCCTATTAAAGTTTCGTTTTCTCTATGGACCCTAATATGTTTACTAAACAAAATGACCCCAACTTCTCTGATGGAGCTGGCACCTCCTGAGATACCTGGCTGTTCACTAACAAGAAACAAAATCTGCAGTTATTTTATATATAAAATCCACTTTATAAAGGTTAACATGAAACTCTAAATTTGCATCTGTTACGCTGAAACACGAAAGCCACTTAACTTTTGTATTTACACTTTCCAGCTTGGGGAAGAAAAAAACAGAAAATGAGAAATAATGTAAATAGTGCAGGCTAGTCCAAGCACATCCATGCATCCATCCACCTTTTACTACAGCACATAGTCTACGATAATGTGAGATGGTGGAGTTAATCTGCAATTGCCCAGTGTGGTGAATCAATTATGGTCAACTTGAGCAGAAATATCCAGCTGAACTGAGCTGGTATGGTTCTGGGCGTAGATCCACCTGAGGATTTACAGCCCACACAGCATAAAGGAGAATGAGAGTGGAAGATTGGGGGCAGCTGACTTTCCAGGAGAAGCTCTGTGGCAGCTGGTTTCCTTGAAGGATCTCGGCTGTTCTCATTGCAGTGGGGAGCTCGGGGCCTTGCTATCCAGGGACGGCTGCTGTTCACTTCAGGGGATCACTGGTCTTCATCGCCACCTTGAGAGTCATATTCTGGTTCCAGTATACATTTTTTTCAGACTTTTAGTGCAGACATGGACTTATACATGAGACACTGCCATGGGCTCCCAGCCCTTGATTGGACTTTTTGTGTCTCCAGCGCACACATTTTGCACTCTCCTGCATTTGGCTTGTGTGTGAATGCTGTAACTTATAAATGTCCTGCGTTAAATCTGCTCTCTTCCAAACCACTGACTCTAGAACCCACTGACTAATACAGCCAGTGTGCTCAGTCCTCATGTGCCTCTCAGAATGTAGCATGAGACCATGCTGAATATGATTCTTGTACTTAGACTTTTTTTGCTGTTGCTCAACATGACCTCTAATTAGTATTTTAGAACAGAAACAGCATTCTGTACCAACAGTAAAGCTAAACTGCTCGTATATTGTTCTATCTGGTTTTTTCCTATCTTCTTAAAATATTTTGAAGTATAATTATTCTGGACTGGGGTGTGGGGGATGAGGACTGAAACCCAGGGCCTTAGCACACACTAAGCACAAGCTCTGCCACTGAACTACAACCCCGGTCCCAAGCATAATTTTCCACTGCATGGTTTCCATTTTACAGGCTTTCTTTATAAATTAGAACTCCTCTCTATTAAATAGAGAAAGAGCCAGGCGTGGTGGTACACACTTGTAATCCCATCACTCAGGAAGCTGAAGCAGGAGGATTACCCTGATTTAGAGATCAGCCTTGCCTACAGGGAGTTCAAGGCCAGCCTGGAATACATGGTGAGATCCTGTCTCAAAAAAACAAAAACAAAGAGAGAGAAAGAAAAAAAAAAAATCTCCTCCCAAGATAGCTCACAAAGCAACACATTTGTTGAAAACATGACAAAGATACTTACATTTTTTTCATTTGGCATGTTACTTAACATTATGCCTTCACTAGACAACATAATCTGAGGTTAATTTTTAAAGTAGTATTCACTGTTCTTCACTTTTTTTTTGGGGGGGGAGAAGAAGCACTGTAACCACTGAGCTAAATTCCCAGCCCTCTTCACTATTATATTTAACACAGATACGTATTTCTAAAACTGTAACAAATGGCAGACACATAAAGCAGCAAAATATGTTAAATGATCTTCTAAGTGAAGTGGGAGAGCCAGGTGTGGTGACACAGGTGTGGTAACACCTATAATTCTAGCACTCTGGGAAGCCAAGGCAGGACAATCCAAATTGAAGCCCAGCCCAGGCAATTTATCAACTTAGTGAGACCCTGTGTCAAAATAAAATATATTTGGCACCAGGCGTGCTGGCACAAGCCTGTAATCCCAGCACTCAAGAGGCTGAGGCAGGAGGATCACCTGAGCTCTGGGGATATAGCTCAGTGTGAAGACATTAGGTTCAATCCCCACTACGAGGTGGGGAGGGGAAGGGGGAAGGGAGGGGAGAGGAGGGGAAGGGGAAGGCCAATTTTAAACAACAGGAATTTTCACAGAATTGTTAACAAAATATACAGCTGCTGAGCCTCTAACAAAACATACCACTAGGTCTAGTCACACTAGTCCACTTTTAACTGCCAAACACCCATATCACAGAAGAGAATTATGAACAGGTCCAGATCTAATGGAGTTCCTCCACACAGCGTAAAAATGAGTAACGGACATGATTCATAGCACATACAATTACAGACATATCACTTAGCTCCTCCCTATGAACAAAGATAATTTCTACTTAAACATCAAGTGTCCATTTTACCACATTCAGAATATCTGTGTAGTAACAACCAACCCATAATCCCCACACCAAAAAAATACCTGAAGATCCAATAGACACATTAGAGAGAAAATGTAGCAACTAGAAGGGGAAGAGACAGGATACCTAGGCCTTTGGGAAATGGACTGGATGATACTGTACCTTTGTACCCAAAACTATACCTACTCAGTTAAATAAAAATTAACAGTCAATATAAATTGCTATAATAGCTAAGATTACAGAGAAATGAAATGAAGAAATAAACAACTGGTATCTGATGACAGTATTTCCCACAGAGTATGCAAGAATCAACACTAAAATCAATTGTAGAGCCCAGCATGAGCCTGTAATCCCAGTACTCTGGGAGGTGAGGCAGAAGGGTCACAAATTCAAGCCTAAATTCAGGCAATCTAGCAAGATCCTGTCTCAAAGGTGGGGGAAGAAGGGTAGCTCAGTGTGAAGGCCCTGGATTCAATCTCCAGTTCAACATACACACACACAAAGAATCAAGTTTAGATTTGTATGTGTGTGGAGTATATGTATCTCACAAATATATGTTCTTTTTTAAAAACTGCAATCTGCAGTTGGGCATGGTGGTGTACACCTAAATCCCAGGACTAGGGAGGATGGCACCAGAAGATACAAAGTTTGAGGCTGAAGCAGAAGGATGGGCTACATAATAGGTTTCAACCTGGACTCCATACTAAGACCCTGTCTCAAAAAAGAAAACAAAAACTGCAAACTGTAATGATACATTTTAGTTTCTTCAGAATTCAATAAATAAATCATTTCAAAACTATGAAGTGCTTTAAGTCATACTAGAAACACTTCCATAATTTTAATAAAATGCATTTTAATGTTAAATTCATTTCTCTTTCTGAAAGGAATTATGCTTCTTTGCTACCATATAGAAATTAAACTGTCACTGAAACATCTGGTTATATATTATCCAGAAAGCATATATCATCTTTATTCCGAAGACTGCATAATATAAATACAAATCATGAGTAAATCGGATTAAAGAGACAGACTTGACACCACGAATTGAAGATTGGTAATAGACAAATGAAATTCCAAACATACTTGCTGACCAGCTCTATATTTCTGTCCATTCAAACCTGGAAGGCAGATAAAAACTCAAAATTTCCACTATTTTAATGTTTGCATTGTCTACACAAGCAGACATTAAAATACTGTTAATAATTCTGATGTGAATTTTTCTGTGCAACGTACTTGATGACTAGTTTATTTTTCAAATACTCAAATGAACTAGCCTGACTTAGGCAATTTCCTTCACAAATTCTCCATTTTACTCTTCATTAATCTCAACCACAGATTCTACAAAGATACCAGAAGGAAATAACTAAAATCTTTAGAAAATAGTGAGGGGCCACATTTGCTGTGCTACTCCTGGAAAATGGGGTCTTATATAACTACCCATTATTTTACTAAAAACTACATTAAATGTACAATGAAGATGTTAAGAAACCTGTTGACTGTGACAAGTAGAAATTTCAAAGGAAAAATATCTAAGAGTCATATCGCTCCCATTTAAATTCTTTATAAATCAAAGGATCTAATTTCACTCTAAGAATCAAGATCTAACAGCAATCTAAATTATTAAGACATTCAACAATTACACTTAATTCAAAGCAGATCATCTACCAATTACATTAACTATTCTAATTGATCAGTTTGGAAATGCCAAAAATAAATGTGTAATGCAAATCACACATTTGTATTAAATAAAATGCTAAGTTTATAACTCTAAAACCATGTCTCAATTTAATTTCCAAAAGAAAAAAAAAGCATTGTTACTAAAATACTGAATGTGCATCTATTCTTTCCAAAGCAAACAAATTTCTTTACACACCTCAAAGAAAGCTGACATTTCCAAGCCATTTTACAACCTAAAGGCACATATTCTTCGAAAGTTTTAAAAACAGGGCACAAGACACCCAAAGTGGCGTCAAAGAAATGAATCTTAAATCGGTCACTGGTGGGCAAATAATCGGGATAAACCTCGAAGTCTGAAAGACCGATTTTACTAACATCACCTCTGGGAGCAGGAAGACGACTTCTGTAGTAGAGAAACGATATTGACAACCAGGACGAGGGCTCCCCGGCGACACCGTGTACCGAAGATCTAAGTACTGCATATAAACCAAAGGTAGAAACAAACCAAGACACCCCCTTCCCCCCACGGCTCCTCCAGGGTAAGCTCGAGGCTCTCGAAAGCAGCAACAGACACTCCCGACCGGGGGCGGCACTCCAAGAACACGTTGAACCAGGCGGGAGTCCCCGCAGCCCGCGAGGAGCCGGGACTCGGAGCACCTCCTCCACAGACGAACCCGGACTCCAGCCCCGAGGGAAGGAGAAGATCGCGCAGAGGGCCCCCACCCCACCCCCACGGTGCAGAAACACACCCCGGGCCGCCAGAGGGAGGCCGCGGGGGGCGCATTCCACTCCATCCGCCTCCGGAGCGGGGCAGCAGAGGCTCGGCCCCCGCCCGGAGAGGGAGGGCTGCGCAGGCTGGCGGCGGAGGAAGGGTCCCGACGCCTCGCCCACCGCGGCCCCCGCCTCGGGCTCGTCCCCTCTCGACGACCCTCGAAGACGCGAACAATGAGAGGCCGCCTCCCCGCCATCCCCGCCCCGAGCGCGCCCGGGGGCGGCGGCGCCATCTCCCCTACGCCCCCGCGGACACACACCCCCGGCCGCGGGGCCCGTCGGGCGCCCGGCCCGCCTGGGCGGACGCGCGTCCGGCCCGCCGCTCCCGCACCCTCCGCCGCTCCTCCCGCCGAACTCACCGGCTCCTGCCCCGCCGCGGGGCTCCGCTGGCCGCAGCCGGAGTGAGACCCTGGGATCAGCCGCCGCGGCCCCCGGCGCCGCCGCACAATATGGCGAGCCTCGGCTTCCGCAATGGAGCTCGGGAAATACAACAGGGGCCGCGCAATATTCATGAGAGACTGAGGGGAAGCCGGCTCGGCCGGCGCTGCGGGGAGGGCGGGAAGGAGCGAGCGAGGAGGCGGGGGCGCGGGACGGGGACGTGCACGGCGCGGGGAGGCCCGCGGCGCGAAGGGGGACGCCGCCGCGTGCCGGCCTGGAGCGCCCGCCCCACCCCGCGCGCCCGCCCGCCCCTCCCCTCCCCTCCCCGCCCTGCGCGCCCGCCCCCCGCGGCCCGACGCAGCCCCCGGCGACGCCCGGAGGACGCGGCGCCCCTCGCTCCGGACGTTTTTTCTCCTTGATTCCTTGTGCCGCGTCCCGGCCTTCCCTTCGCGCCTCGCGGGCCCGCTGCTGGCGTGTAGGCTCAGAGTCTCTCCCAGGACTTCGTCCTCTTACACCCGTCCCGCCGGTAGTAATCCGCGCCAAGCTTCCCCTCCAGAACTTCACCTGAACTTGAGCACTCCGGTAGCCCCGTGTAACACACTCGCACGCACACGCTTCGTCCTCCCTGAGTAAGCCTGCAGGAGCTAATTATTCCGGAGAAAGTAACCTTCGACTCTAGAAATGTAAGGTAGGACCTGTGTGGCATCCTGATTGTTCATGGGCTCTCACTGTTTACCTTGCTGCTGTTTTATTTCCACCTCATCGGCCCTTTCCACGGCTGTGTTGTCTTTTGAACTTGAAGATACAAGAATAAATACATGCAATTATTACCGAAAACACAACTAGTTACCCTGCAAGAAATTATTCAGTACTCATTGCGTGTAAGTTGTGAGCTCATAAACTAACAAAGAAGTGAGAGTTCCCCAGCTTTAAAATGTACTATTGGATAGACGTCATACACTCTTGGAAAGATAATCAACAATGCCAGGTGACAAATGTGAAGCCATTTGTGACCTAAAAAAACAAAAAACAAAAACTGCGCTAGGAATTGGACAAACGGGTTTATGGCCTTCAATAACTCAGTGTATTACATAACTTGACTGTATGTAATGTATTACATATATTACATGACTTCAATATATTACATAACTCCTCTGGACTTTATTTTCTTCATTTCCGAAATGAGGCGATTTCATTGAATATTTCTAAGGTCCTTTCCAGCTCTTGAACTCTCTAAAACTCTCTAACCTATTCCAAATAAATGATAAGAATTTACATAGGAATTTGGAAAACAAAAATGTCAGTTACAGCTGAGGAGTTGGTCTTTGACAGAGCCTCGAATAGGTGGAAAGAGGACAGGCATTAAAATATTAAAGACAGCATGTTATGTATGCTACCTAACGTCCATCAAAGTAAGCAAGAGTAAAGCATTCTTTTTCAGTGACTTGAAAACTTTTGCCTACTATCTATAACTTTAAATAAGAAATGACAATTCTGACAAGTCCTTCCAAGGTTAAGACTTGCCTCAGACATGGAGAAAAAAATCAAAATAATAATGAGAGAGTGCGGTTGCAGAAGCATCTCCC
>PVJO010006524.1:46363-88816 GCA_004026905.1 Hystrix cristata
GCTTGCTAGGCAAGCACTCTAACCACTGAGCTAAATCCCCAGAACTTCTTTTATCTGTTTTATCACTTACTAAAAAAAAAAAAATGTGGCACCAAGTACACTATGGACCTTCCCTAACTATATTTATTGGGAGAGTTTGTGTGGTGGTATACAGTAGTAAGTATTTAAAAGGCTACTTTTTCTTTTCTTTTTTGGTGCTGGGGATCCAACTCAGGGCCTTGTACTTGCAAGGCAAGCACTCTAACCACGGAGCTAAATCCCCAGCCCTAAAGTCTGTGTGTTTTAACACAACAAAAGTTTATTGCCTGCTCATGCCTCGTGATTTGAGTGGCTCATAGTCTGTTCCAGTCTCCCCAGGAACCAGGTTGACCAAAGTCCCAGCAGCTGGTAGCTGCATCACCTGGAACACTATGGTTTCCTCTGTGACAGAGGGAAAAAGTAAGGATCCCTATGAACTTTCTGCAGCCTTAACTCAAAGGGGAAGTAGATCATTGATCACATTTCATTGCCTAAAACTCCTTCTTTAGCCCCTGTATCAGTCAGTGCTTACTAGAGAAACACTTAATGCAAGATGTGCCAATATAGCTGGGCGTGGTGGTGCGTGCCTGTAATCCCAGCACTTGGAAAAAAAAAGATCTACAGATATGAGAATGTACAAAGATTCGCTTACAACGGCCACCCACATAGTTAGATGTGGAAGAATGCAGAAGGTCTGTCCAGGCGCTGGAGATCCAAAGGCCTGGAGCCCACCGTAGCATCTGGTGCGAGTCTGTATGAGGAGGCTGAAGGGTCTGTGGTGGGGGTTGAAGAGTCTTCACTGGAACCCAGGAGACAAGGTCAGGTGAAAGTGAAGACCAGAGCTCCTCCAAAGAAACAGAAGCAATCCTTCCTTCTTTTGTTTCCCTTTTATACCATTCTGGTGACAGTCCTTCCTAGGCTAGGTCTTTCCAGTATGCTGAACCAATTTAGTTGGGTGTTTCTTACTCAAATTGACACAATCAGTTAACTGCCACAACCTGTGCATCTGCAAGGGTACTGAATCCTTGAACTGAGTTCAGGAGGAGAAATGGGGCCACTGGTGAATGACATTAATGTCAACCTTCCTGACCCCACCAGTTGGTTCTTAGATTCTGTGAAAAACACTCCAAGAAATTTATTCCATAAAATTCTATTCTTGAGTGATTTCAAGAAATTTAAATTTGCAATAATAAATTTTGTCTTGAGTGTGGTGGTGCACACCTGTGATCCCAGCATTTGGGAGGCTGAGGCAGGAGGATTGCTGCAAGTTCGAGGCCAGCCTGAGCTATGTAGTGAGTTCAAGGCCAGCCTGAATTACAGAACAAGATTTTGTCTATAAATAAATAAATAAATAAATAAATAAATTTTCTCTATTTGTTGGGTTGACTGCATATAGAGTGGACTCGCCAATTTCTTGTGTTTTTTTGTTTTTGTCTTTGTTTCTTGTGACAGGGTCTCAAAACTCCATACATAGTTCAGACTGGCCCTGAACTCACTCTGTAGCCCAGGCTGGCCTCAAACTCAAAACAATCCTCCTGCCTCAGCCACCCAAGTGCTGGGATTATAGGTGTGCACCACCACACCCAACTGGATTTTCCAATTTCTTTTCCTTTGTTTTAATTGCAAATTATACACAGTTCCTACATATGGTGGTTGTTATGGCCTATGTCTAGATGTCCCCCCAAAACCCCCAAAGTCATGGGTGGGGCTTTTTGGAGGTGGCTGGGTTCAGAGTGTGTGATGTTGGGATTATGTATATGTTCTGCGATTAAGGGTCATTACTAAATTAGTCCACTGATTGGTTTGGCATAATCCTGGGAGTGGGTACTGGGAAGGCCCACCCTGGGTTGGTGTGCTACGTGCCCAAACAGAATGTAGCCTGGGTGGAATATGAAAGACAGAGGGCTGTTGCTATTGCTTACTGCCTTGCTGCCTTCTGCATTCTGCCTGCCTTGAACTGTTTTCCCTCTGCTATCGCACCCTGTCTTGGAACCAGGCTGGCCAACTATGAACTGAAATAATGGGCTACAATAAACCTTTCTTCCTTTAACTTTAGTGCAGAGTATTTTGTCTCAGCAACAAGAAAAACAACTAAGACAATGGTTGATTTACGATTCTTCCACTTTGTGATTGTATCATTCTATTTTTCCCTTTCAGTACAGCATCCAGTAAGTTATATGAGATAGTCAATGCTTTATTATAAAATAGGCTTTGCTGAGTGTGGTGGCTCATGCCTGTAATCCCAACACTTGGGAGGCTGAGACAGAAGGATCACCTCAAATTCAAAGCCAGCCTGAACTACATAGCAAGACCCTGTCTCAAAAAACAACAATAAAAATAATAAATAGGCTTTGTGTTAGATAATTTTGCTCAACTGTAGGCTAATATAAATGCTCTGAGATGTTTAAGGGAGGCTAGTTTAATCTATAGTATTCAATATGTTAAGTATATTAAATGCGGGCTGGGGATTTAGCTCAGTGGCTAGAGCACCTGCCTTGCAAACACAAGGCCCTGAGTTCGATCCCCAGCACCAAAAAAAAAAAAAAAAAAAAGGATATTAAATGCATTTTTTTTTAATGTGGAATGCTTCACGAGTTTGTGTGCCATCCTTGTGCAGTGACCACGCTAATCTTCTCTGTGTCATTCCAATTTCAGTATATGTGCTGCCAAGGAAAGCACTTAAATGCATTTTTTTTTTTTTTTTGGTGCTGAGGATCGAACTCAGGGCCTTGTGTTTGTAAGGCAAGCACTCTAACCACTGAGCTAAATCCCCAGCCCCATTTTTAATATATTTTCAATTACTATGGGCTCATAGGTACATAACTTGATCATAAGTCGTGGAGCATCTATATATATTAATCAATATAAGCTGGATCAGTAGTGATTTGACATAAATTACATACTTCTTGCTAATGTTTTCACTTGACACAAAGAATATCATCCTGAAAAACATTTCTAGTAACGCTCTGCCTGTGTATTAAATGTACAAATTGAAAGTGATACTAATATTTTAAGTAGAAGAACATTAAATCAACAGTACATAATACAAGTATTGTACCATAGGTGGATGACTACGCGAACTCAAGGATCAAAAAAAGAGAGATTCTTTTTTTCCCTTAAGACTTTACAAGTAGTACTGGGTTAACCACAAAATGAAGTGGATGATCATCTCTCTAATAATTACTGAAATCGCTTTTTTACTGGCTTTCTACTATGATCATGCTACAAATTTAGAGATATTACTTCAGCGTAGCCAAACTGTATTGAGCATCTAGTATGTGTCAAGCACTTTCTTAGGTGTTTTGAATAAAAATACCAATGTGACTAGGCTAGCAGAGGACAGAAATCTTGCTCACAAGAATGTACCTAGAATCCAGCACAATGCTTGACTTAGTAAATGCTCAATAAATATATTTTAAGAGAATGAAAGACTGGAGGGGCTGAGGATTTAGCTTAGTGGTTAGAGTGATTGCCTAGCAAGTACAAGGACCTGAGTTCGATCCCCTGCACCAAAAAAAAAAAAAGACTGAAATTTGATCCCATTGTGTATATGAAGTAGAACAGCACACATGAGTTTGATTTGCCTCATATTTATCACTTTAACAGCAGAAATTTCTATCAGGATTGCATTTAGCCCTTCCAGAGGCTTTCTCTGTCTAGGGAGTGTGCCTTACATGGAAAGTCCTACTGCCTGTTCTATATCTACCGCATGAATTTCTTTCCAGTCATGCTCCAAGTATCTGATGTTATCTGCTCATGGGAGATGAAGATTACATCACCAACAGTCTGTTAACGCTAAGCTATATACATGTCGCGGTTTGTAGAGCACAGTCAGATCCGTTATTTCATTAAATCTTCAGAATGATCCTCCAAAGAATGATTCCTTCTTTACAGGTGAAAGCAATATGATTCTGTGGCTCAATAACTCTCCCAAACATTGAGTAAGACACAGCAGAGCTAAGGCTCAAACTCTGGTCCTTTGACTCCAAGGGCAAGATACTCTTCTGTATGCCACACCTGCCTTACCAACTCACACTGCATAGAAAATGTCAGGATCTTCTTTCTTTCCAGGGAGTAAGTGGTCTGTGTGACAAATGTCTTGCTATGGTTTCTTTCTGGATGTTCCCCCCAAAGCCTCATGCGGTCGTAGGGGAGAGCTGGATCTAGAGTGTGATTACTAAATTAGTCCACCGATTGGTCTGGCATAGTTCTGCTAGGATCACAGATGTGATACTAGGACCAAAGGCACTAGGATTAAAGGTGGGAGTGCTGCCCGCCCTAAGGGCAGGTAGCCTGGATAAGATGTAAGGCACAGAAAGAGGCTTGTATATCCCTTGCTTGCCTTGCTGCCTTCTGCCTGCCATGAACTGTTTCTCCTCTGTGACGCCTGTCTGCCATCCCACCCTGCCTTGGATTCAGTCAATTACAGACTAAAACCTCTAGAAACCTTTAACTTTGGGTGTCAGGTATTTTCTCCCAGCAATGAGAAAAGTAACTAAGACACATCTTGAGCGCGTCCTCTTAATATTCTTACTAGTTCAGGTCCTCCATGTAGTGTATTTTTAAGAAGCTAGAGATGATGCTAGATATAATATTCTGTGAACCTGATCCACTGGCAGGAGGCAAAAGATATTTCATTTTCTTAGAAAATTTGCTGTAAAAGGACAAAACAAAATTAAAAATGAAAGATAGGATAGAAGGCTGGAATAGCTTGAGATTTAACCAGCATGTCTATATATACTCTTGTCAAAATATATCCTCTACCAAAATCTTTATTTGCCATCTTTAGATGCATTGTGCTTCCTCTGAAAGAGCCACGTTAAGCAGAAACATTGTAGAAAGGCCTAAAGAGACCCATAATTCAAGGTGGCTTTAGGAAGCAGGCAACTCAAGATTTACAACCTCTACAGCAGAAAAAATATAACTCTAGCCACAAGCCTTAGTGAAGTTTCATTTGTACTTCAGCACAGTTCATGTCTTTGTGACCCATTCTTTGGTGCTATATTTCCTTTTTATATTCCTAAGACAGCCAAAGTAATTGTTGCTACTCTTATTTGCTAACTAGTCCATTTAAATGAATTAAACAGGTTAAATGAGATGGGTTAGTTAGGAAAGACTTTTGGGAAGAACTAATCAATATTGCTATTTCCCTCCCAGGGAGATTTGGAGCGGTATTTTATATGTCCCAGATGTGGCCACGCTCTGCCTAACATCTGTTAGTGCATCTCATTAAAATAATAAGCTAGCATGTGTTTGAAAAGCCAAAAGAAAGAATTAAAGTTTTCGTTTTCATGCAGCACAAAGAGCTGTTTCTTTATAGCTAATAATGGTATACATAGGGGGAGATGTTGTTGTTATATCCATTTTCAAATATAAACTAAAGTATTATTTAATGATCAATTTTCTAATGGCTTCCAGTTTTCTAATATGAAGAAAGCCTATTCCATTCAAGCAAATCTTTAGTTTCCCCCTTTTCCCCTTCGAAATATTTACGACAAGAGATGAGATTTGGGCCTTGGCAGAGATCTAGAAACATCAAGAATCGTCCTAGAAACTAACATGGAACAGATAGTTCAGATCCAAATTCAGAATCAAAGTAGAAATTGCTCTGTAAGAGCAGGCTGGAAGATCCCAGTGGGAAAGTACAGGTGAAGAATGCAAAATATTTAAATCAAGTTACAGTTCACTTAAGGTGCCTGTAAGAACATTTTAATTTTTCCCCACTTAAGAAAAGCGTGGTGTTAAATTTTTTTTTATTTGGTGGAACAAGAGAGTATAGGGTAAAGATATCTTTTATCTAACACAGTTCATAGAAATGGTTTTTAGGAAAGAATTTAAAAGAACTATCAAATCCCACCCAGAGATGAAAATTTAATTTTATTTTGGAATATATCAAAATTTGGAAGCTTCTGCAGTATCCATCTGCTGAGCGTTTCATACTCCACAAAAACAAACCATTTAAATACATACTGAATAACATACTGAAGTAGGTTATAGTTTAGATAACTCTGAAAAATAAGTCTGATCAATTTAGAATACTAAGATTTTTTGTGTTACATCCCAAAAGGGATATTTTCTAATGATTTTTAGTTTTTTCTGTTGAATTTTTTTGTTTTATCTTTTAAAGGAATGAGCACATTTATGAGTCATACAGTCAGAACTGACTGCAGATCCTTAAGAATTATGAAGATTGAAAAAAAAGAATTTGAAGACTGTCACATAAGGAGTACGATGGGATAAAGGTAGTTGCAAATGAAGCCTCTTATTGCACTGTCTTGTTAGAGATATATAGGTGGCTTAGTTCGCCTTGTGTCCCTCTCCAATATTCTTTGTCTAATCTGATTATAATTAGTTTTTATTATAGAACAATGTTGATGTTTATAGTTCATGGATTTCTTTTTTTTAGTTTTTTTTGTGCTGGGGATCTAATTCAGGGCCTTGTGCTTGTGAGGCAAACACTCTAACCACTGAGCTAAATCCTAGCCTAGTTAATGGATTTCTAATTCCATAACTTCTTGGCATGTGCACATCCTTAGTTACCAGTCTTCATTCTTTGACTTCTACCCTAGAAGGGTAGAAGCTACCCTAGTTTTGTAGGCCTGTCCTACCAAACTGTGGGCCTGTCCTCAGTGCAGTTCTCTCTTCCACAGGATCAGGTCCTTAGCTTGTTCTCAACCTGTTCATCCCCTGACTTGGCTTTTGAATTAAATTTGGTGTGTCTGCAGCTCAATTTGCCTGAGACCATTAGTACAATCCCCAGCACCACAACAAAAACAGAAAGAAAAAAAAAAAAGAAACAGAATGAATAAAACAAAATTTAAATATTGATGAGGTTAAAATAAAGGCCTTATTACAATACGGTAGACAGTAACGTGCACCAAAGGGATCCTCTCCCAACATTATGGAGTTCCAAACAAATTTGCTATGTTTACCTTGGATTGAAGACATTTTAAAAGTCAGAAGGCAAAGAGTACAGAAGAAATCTGATTTGAAATTGCCTGGAGCAATACTCAGGCAGACTAATCAAGACAAGGTTGACAGAAGGATTCTTTGTCTCAGCCTCCTGCCAGAGACCCAAAGCCTTCAGTGTGCAGGTGGGTAAAATGATCAGGCGATAGTGAAGACAAGTATCTGGGGTTCCTTGATATGGAGCCTTACTCACGATACCGAGAGGCATTAGTAAAGCCCTGACACGACTACACTGTCATTGAGAGAACATAAAAATGTAAGAGTTGGTAGGATTATGACTATTGGAATATTTAAATGGACTTTATGTTAAGAGGGTTTTTTGGGGTTTTTTTTACATAAATGTTTGGTGAGAATGAACAGTTTCCTTAATCCAATATTTTCTTTTGTTGTCGTTGCTTGTTTTTGAGAGAGACTCTCACTCTGTAATTCAGGCTGGGCTTGAACTCACTATGTAGCCCAGGCTGGCCTCAAACTCATTGCAATCCTCCTACTTCAGCCTTCTGAGTGCTGGAATTACAGGTGTGCAATATTAATTGGATATGCTAAATAGGAATCAGTAAGATTACCTGACGCTACACAGTGTAGAATAGTAGCAGCAGTAATGGTGTTGGACACATTGTACAATAGCTCCATGTGGAGCCTACACTGGCCTTATGGTAAAAGCTTGTGAGCGACTGCCAGCAACAATTTCTAGGACTGTGGACTAGAGAATTTTGACTTGGGGGGGGCACTTATTACCTTACTTTCAGACCTTAATTGAAGATACTCCTATGAATGAAGGACAAAATACTCTTGAAATCTTAAATACCCATGCTGTCTTGGATGATGTTTGAGAATAACTCAAGTGTCCAGAACAGTTCCATAATAAAATGGAAATTGTTTATATAAGAACATGCTATTTGAGGAATGCAAAGAGGAGACATTCATAAGGAGCCTGTTTTCCCCCAGGACTGACTCTTGGGCAGTTTCTAGATTCTACAGTGCCCTACAAATAGATCTCAACTGATGGCAAAGTGCTTACTAGGTTATGGATGGCCGTTCCAAGGTGAAAAATAACGGCCTATTTGGAGAAATACCACTCTGATCAAAGGAGGTAAAAACAAGTCAACTAGATGGGCTGAATTACTTGCTGTTTTCCTAGCAGTGATAGAAGAATTGAACTGGGGGTGGGGAGGTGGGGAGGTGGGAGACAACTGTTGTAGCACTTGGCTGTAATCCTAGCACTCTGAGAGAGTGAGGCAGGAGGACCACGTTTGAGCCTAGCCTGGGCAACTTAGCAATTTACTGAGACCCTATCTCAAAATTAGAAACAAAATAAAACAGGAGGTGGGACTGGAGATGTAGTTCAGTGAAAGAGCCTTAGGTTCAATCCCCCAGTACCACAAAACAAAACAAAACAAAACAACTACAAAATCCTGTGTTTGGGTTTTTACTGATTCTGGACAGTGACCAATGGCCTTGCCGTATACTCGGCCAGGGGGACAATAGAAATCTGGCTTATTAAACTGATACCAGATCTGTGGGAATTTGAGGGGTACATTAAATCAGGACATGTTGAAGCTCATTGGAAGAACTCCAAGTTTGGAAGTGATTGAAGTTATCAAGTAGATATCCCCAAGCTCATTTAAGGTGACCCCCTTGGTCAAGAAAGGAGTGGATATGGGGCCACCACGACAGTACAAAGATAGGCTGAATCCTGACTTATTTGTCCTACACGATCTGAGACACATAATGCCCATACAAACCGTTCTATCAGCAGGCAAAAGAGACAGATGACTATGCAGCACATTCCCCAGGGGGAAGTCCCTGAAAATAACTGGCAAGTCAGACTGATGCTGGCGGCCCTGAGGGACTGGAAGTGTGTTTTGACAGAGGTAGACCCTGTCTGTAGACCACACTTAACTTACTCAGTAACATGCAAATGCTCAAGAGTGCTACAGAAACACCGCAACAGAAGATATTGCACAGATTTGGATGGCTGATCATCACAATCTCAGACAAAAGAACACACTGTACAACCCATAATGTCCAACAATGGGCGGGGACATAGCCCCATCTGGGTGATAGGGAAGTGGAATGGAAAGATGGGTTGTATGAAGTGGGGAGGAGGGTGAAGGCATGAAGGGCTGCTTGATACACCTTCACAGATGTGTGCTCGCAGCCGGCATGAGTGTAGCTAAAGGAATACCCTCCTCTACATAGTGTTTTGTTTTCCTGGTAAATCTGGAGAAGTGGGAGTAGGGAAGGATGCTGGTGTGACTATGAAATTGCCAAGGGAGAAGTACATTGGACTGACAATTATAATTTTTTTCTTTATTCTCTGCATTCTCCAACTTATTTTTCCTTTTCCCTTACCTGATACAGTGGTCACAGACCAGGGCTGCAACTACAAGTGCTGAAAGTATGCTTGATTCCTAGGAAACCGTGCCAAAGCACTAAGGGCATGATGGCTTCATTCCATCAGGTAATACTGTGCCTATATTGGTTGGCAGCAAAAATAAGGATTTCTGCACTCATGTAACCATAGTCTATCAAGATGAAAATAGACTAAGGGAGAATGTGGTAGCTACACTAGTACTGCTGCCTGCAGTCCAGACAAGCAGAGTGGCTGAACCTAAAAAGTCCCTTCCAAAGGTGGAAAATTTGGGATACAAAGGAAGAGAAGGAAGAATAGTAGCTGAGAGTAAAGGAATGAATAAATGAGTATAAATCGAGGGAAATCCAATATTATGTTAACACCTTGAAATAGGCTCAGAGCAAGAGATGACATTGTCTCTTAGCTCAGTTATACAAGAGGTCTGAAAAAACAAAGCTGTATGTTTGATGAAACCACTGCTGCTTTTGGAATCTGACAAGACTGATAACCTGCAAACCTGAATGATCTCACCCTGAGAGGCGCATTTACATGATATGATGGACTGGGCTACCTATGAATGACTGAATAAGATTGCATTTATCTAGCAGTATCTGTCAAATTATGGATCTGTGTTCAAGGACTGATGGTAGGATGGCAGGTGCCATGGACTGTGATATCGTGAAATATATATTTGGTCTTCTAAATCTGCTGCTTTCTAGCATGCAACTCCTAAAACTCCTAGAATCATCAAAATAATAAGTGTTCTTAAGAAGTTTAAATATCACATGGTTTTTCTTGTATGAGAAACCCAAAGTCTAAATAATTTAAAGAGCAAAAATCAAAGACAGACGATAGGAAACAGGGAGTTTGACTCTGTGGATATGACAAGGGGATCTGAGAATGGGGGAATTTTGGGGAGGGGAAGTAAAAAGGATCAAAATGATACGTATGCATAGCAATTTCCCATAATGAATGTATTTATTATGTATCATAAATACACACTAATAAAATTTTTAGAAACCAAATTGTAAGTATCTTTTTATACACTAATGAGTTAACTGATGGCTGGCAGCCCCAAGGCAGATCACCAGAAAGACAAAGCAGAACCAAGCACAGTGGCACCTTGATCCTTGGGAATGCTGAGGCAGGAGGATCACTTGAGCCCAGGAGTTTGGGACCAGCCTGAGAAATACAGCAAGATGCTCCTCCCTTAAAAAAAAAATAGACCAAGGTAGGATGAGAGGGATGGCATTTCAGCCTCACCACCCCAAAAGGGACAGGAGCTGAAGGTCATGTTAGTCAACGATTTAGTCAATCATGCTTGTCTAGTGAAGCCTCCGTGAAAACTCAAAGACAGTATTGGGAGACCTTCAGGACAGCTGAACACATGGAGGTTTCTGGAGAGTGATTTGCCCATGGAAATTGCACCTGACCTTTTCCCTACAGCTGGCCCTACATCTCTTTATCTCTATCTTTTATAATGAATGAGTAGACATATCCAAAAGTATTGGTACAAGTGTCAAAGCAATATGTATATGGCTGTGAGTTTTTGTACTGCGTATTTTTGTAAAAATTGAAAATAACACACATTTGCTGTCCAAGTAAATTTTGGTAATCCATGCAATACTACATCATACAGCAATCAAAAAAGTATGACATAGAGTTCCAAAAACATTTTTTAAAGTAAAGAGTAAACAAATAAATCTGATGTTTAAAATTAAAAAAGTAAAGAGTAAAGTT
The DNA here is from genome assembly GCA_004026905.1 of Hystrix cristata. Taxonomy (NCBI): domain Eukaryota; kingdom Metazoa; phylum Chordata; class Mammalia; order Rodentia; family Hystricidae; genus Hystrix; species Hystrix cristata. The sequence goes on from PVJO010006524.1 coordinate 57,447, forward strand.
GCTTCCATTTTTGTAATTATTAACTGAAGGACTGTGATAAAGAAAACAGCTTTTCTGCTGGGCATGGTGGTGCACGACTGTGATCCCAGCACTTGGGAGGCTGAAGGCAGAAGGATTGCCATGAATTTGAGACCAGCCTGGGCTACATAGCGAGTTTAAGGCTAGCCTGCTACATAGCGAGACCCTGTCTCAAAAAACAAACAAACAAGCAAACCCTCCCAATAAAAAGAAAAGAAAAACAGCTGTTTTAGATTAGTTATTATCATCTAGAACAAATAGAAAAGCTAGAGCTATGAAATTCTTTGTTTCTAGAGATCTAGTTGTGCAGTGATCATGAAAGTCAAGTGTCTTACTACTAGACTTTAAACTCCATTCCCTGAAACATTCCTGACCTTAGTAAAAAGAGAGGCTAAACAGGAACCAGCCGATGATTATAGACCCTTCAAATTGCAGTCCTTCTAAAAGAGTTATAGAACGTATAAAATTATGTTGGGATTCTATATCCTGCATTGTCTAGGGGAACTAGTAGGTATTTTTTGCTAATTAGTCTCCCTAGCACTCCCTCAAGAAATTCCTATTGATTTAGTACACGATTACTGGAAGCACCTACAAACTGTAGGTTGGGAATCTAATATTTGAATTTCTCAACTTACATACCTTTCTTCCAGGGAATTTTTATTTTACACACTTGGAGGTCACATATAGTAAAAGCTTGGATAATATATGAAGCTGTGTTCAGGAGACTTGACTTTCCTCCAGACCTGGCTCAAATGGCCCAAGGAGGTCAGAACAAGGCACTAGTCACTGCATTTGGCCTCGGTAGGGGTGCAGATGTACAGAGAATGAGGGACTCCAGAATTGGCAATATGCAGGTAAAGAGGAAGTCCAGGGAAGCAGGACTCTGTATGAATTTAAAGCGATGCAAAACACTCATCTGAAAACTGAATCAGGGGATTTGAAGCCAAGAACATCAAGAGCAGCTGTCCCTCCTCCTTTAGGGCAGAGGAGAGCAAGGAAGAAGGAGTGCAAGGGGGATCTAAAATATGACTGATGTGAGTGGAGACTGGCAAAGGGACACCCCTGACCTGGACTCTTGGGTCCTAAAAGTTACAAGTGAACCAAATCTGAAGACACATGTATACAGAATTATGGAGTGGATAGAATATAAAGACTCAGAAGAGGGCTGCTGCTGTTGCTTGCTGCTTTGCTAGTTTGCTGGTTTGCTGCCTTCTGCCTGCCCTGCTTTGCCATGGATTGTTCCTCCTCTGTGATGCCCTCTGCCTGCCACCCTGTCTTGGAGCCAGCTGACTGTGGACTGAAACCTCTACAAACTGTGAACCAAAATAAATCTTTCCTCCTTTAACTTTGGGTGTTGGGAATTTTGTCTCAGCAATGAAGAAAGTAACTAAGACAACATGGCTCCAAGTACCACCCATATATTGACAACTCTTCTCCAAACTTATGGGCCTTTTCTTAAGTTTCAAACGTACAGACTTCTCCAAAATTATGTCCAATTCCCGATTCATCCTGTTCTTATAAATGTCTAACAGACATCTCAAATATAAAATGCCTAAATTGGAGCTCCTCTTTGAAATGTAAGTAAAGACCAATATATGATTTTTAACTGCCCTTTTATTTGTACCTACAATATCTATGTTGCTTTACCAGACTCAGGGGAGTTAAAATAAATTATTCTTTACAATTGCTTAAAACCACAAAGTAACCAAAATGTAAAATTATGTTTTAGATATATTTGCATGTGTTCCCAATTATACATTCTTCTCTTCTCAAGAATGTACAAATACCACATTCAGTAATTCGCAGAGACAGAAGACATGACCCCAACATCAAATGAGGGGCAGACCCATACCAAATGTGATGAGGCTAATAAGGGTAAAGGCAATAACTCTCCCTTGAAGTCTATTATTAATTATACATCATGCAATAGCATCTCTCACGGGGCTTTAGTCATGGTAATACTAGCTTTAATCTTGGAAAGAAGAAGCATTACGGGTAAATAGCCAACATCTTCATAAACTCTGCATATGTCTGCGTGTTAGATTTCTGACACAATGAGAAAATACCTGAGAGGTAATAAAGAGGAAATGCTTATTTTGGCTCACAGTTTCAGAGGTGTCAGTTTGTGGCCACTTGGATCTGTGGTTTGGGGGCCTGCGGAAGCACAGTACATCATGCTGAGAATATGTGGAGGAGAGGTTTGTTCATCTCCTTGCAGCTGGGCCTCAACTTGAAAGAAGAGAATCAGAATTTGTTGCTGGTTCGGAAGCTTTTTTTTTTTTTTTTTAAATCCCAGTTGCATACTAAAGTAAATGTTTTGCAAACATCTTTTCGAATTAACTGGGACTCAGCATTTTAATCTGGAAGTTGTTGAAACTTCTGGCTTTTGAAATCCAATTATTTCCATTTTCAGAAAGATTCAAGATTTTCTGAGTAATTCTTACTTAATGTAAAATAAAATATTCTTGAAAATACAGCTCTGATATGTAAATATTGGCATTTCTACATCCCCATTTGCTCGATTCTCATCTGGAATTTAGACATCACATTTTTATAGCTGGAATTCAATAACATATCTTTGCCTGCCATCTGCTTTCTTTTAACTGAAGCTTTAAAAATTCTTTCAAGTCAATTTAAGTATTGAAAATAACTTCATTTTAATGATGTATATCAAAGGAAATTTTTCCACACTAGCCCAAAATGAGCTGCAGTTATATAGTTATGTAATCTTTTTATTTTCAAAAGCTTAAAATTATTAGTAGAGATAACATTGCTCATAATAGATGCCTTAGTTTTGGAATAATAATGGAAATGAAAATTTGCAAAATGGAATCAATTTGCAGTTATTTCTCTCATTCTGAGAAGAAATTGTCTGGAAAATCATTATTTGAGCAAAGATGCCTTTCTCCAAAGTGCTTGTGATTTAGTTTGGTTTTACAATATACGTGATAAGATAAATGTTTAAAAATTGGTCAATTTAGATAGTGTCTATCACAGGTGAACAACACAAGACAACTAATCATGTGATAAAGACACACATGCTCTCACATGTTTGTATAAATGACTGCCAGAGAACGTGCCTTTGCTCAAAACTAGAGCCACTGTTGAAAACCAAGAAAAGCACACAAGGAAGATTTCCCTTTCTAGAAGGGAACCTGAGGTAACCCCTGCTACCTGAAGGTGTCATGTATCTCTATAAGCTGCTAAAACAGTTGGTTCATTTCTTTAACATCCCTTGAGTGATTGCTATAGTACTGGACACTCTTCTAGGCATCCAGGGGGGAAAAAGTGGTATAACTGCCTTTTTTCTTTCTTTCCCTCCCTCACTTTTTAAAAACTACTATAGGTTGAACCCAGGGCCTTACTAAATTGCTTAGGCTGGCCTTGAACTTATAACCCTCCTGCCTCAGCCTCTCTAGTAGCTGGGATCACTGGTGATCATATTTCTTTCTTACGGAGGTAAATTTACATATAGTAAAATGCTCATCTATTAAGTATACAATTGGGTGCACTTTAAGAAAGGTGTTTACTCATGTAATAACCAATATTCCAATTGAGACACAGTACATTTGCATCATGCTCTCCTCCAATCAATCTCCCTTCTTTTAAAGGCAACCTTGTTTTGATACCTATCACCATGAGTTGATCTGCCCTTAAAGTCACACAAACAGAATTACACGATATGTATTTTTAATCTGTTTTTAACTCCATTTTAATATTTTGGATATTTATAGTGTTGTACTAGTAATCATTCCATCTTATTACTGTGTACCCTGCTTTGTATAAATATGCCATAATTGTTTTCAGTTCATAATCCTATTAATGGACTCTGGAGCTTGCTTCCAGTTTTTGGCTCTCAGAAATAAAGCTGCTATTGACTTTTAGTGAACATGATATTTTGCTTTTCTTGAGAATATAGGAGTGAAACTACTACTCACCAGGTTGGTGTGTAATTTGATAAAAAGCTCTGTTTTCTAAAGTGGATGTATTATTTTAAACTTCTACCAGCAGTGTATAAGATTTCCGCTTGTATCACACCCTCATCAATACTTGACGTTGGTATTTTTATTTAGTTTTAGCGGTGTGAAGTGGATTTTCAGCAAGGTTTTAATTAACACGACTAATGTTATTGAGCAACTTTTCAAGCCGTCATCATTTGTATGTCTTCTTTTGTGAAATGTCTAAGATTTTTTGCCTGTTTTTAAATTGTGTTGTCTTTCTATTTTTCATTTGTAGGACTCTTTTATATATTAAGATATTTATTTATTTATTTTAATTTTTTTATATAGTAAGATAAAATTCTTTATCATATATATATGTATTAAAATTTTTGCCAGTTATGATGGTGCACACTGTAATCCTATCTGCTCGGGAGGCGGAGAGTGGAGGATCAGAAGTTTGAGGCTAGCTTGGGCGATTTAGTAAAACCTTGTCTCAAAATAAAATTTTTGAAAAGACTGAGATGTAACTCAGTGGTAGACCACTTGGTCAGCATGCACATGGCCCTCGGTTCAATTTCCAGAACTACAAAAAATATTTTTTCTTCCAATTTATGATTTGCATTTCTTTTAATTAAGAGAAGACAATTTATTTAGAGGACAATTTATTTAAAAGTGGTGAAAAAGGGGGAAAAGGAGATGATAGATAGCTACTCAATGAGTAGGGAGCATTCAAAAGCAAAATACTCCTATGATTTTCATTTTAAAATAGACTTTTTTTTAAAAAAAAAAAGAAAGCAGCTTGAGGCTCACAGCAAAACTGAGGGGAAGAAAACTGAGATTTCCAATATACTCCTTGTTTCACAAGTGCATGACCTCCCCTACTTTCAACATCAGGCACCAGAGCAACATGTTTGTTATAGCTGTTGAATCTTCTTGCCACACCACCACCCAAAGTCCATAGTTTACACCAGGATTCACACTTCACTTGATCTTAGCCAAAAGGCCGAGAAGTGACAGGATTCACTCTTGATGTGTGTATTCCGCGGGGTTTGACAAATGTGTAGTGGCAGGTATGTATCATTATGGTATCAAAGCAGTTTCATTACTCTGCAAATCCTCCGAGCTCTATGAACTTCCCTCCCTGATTCTTGGAAAACACTGATACTTTTACTGTCTCCAAAGTTCTGTCTTCTCTAGAATACATATTACTGGACTCATACAGTATGTAGCCTTTTCAGGTTGGCTTCTTCCTTGAGTGGTATACGTTTAAGATTCCATCATGTCTTTTTATGGCATGAAAGTTCTCTTTTTTTTTTAAGTGTTGAATATTCTACTCTCTGGATATACCCCAATTTATTTATCCATTCATTTGCAGAAGGGCTTCTAGATTCTTTCCAAATTTTGGCAATTAAGAGACTGAGGGGCTGAGGATTTAGCTCAGTGGTTAGAGTGCCTGCCTCACAAGCTCAAGGCCCTGAGTTCAATTCCCCAGCCCCCCCCCAAAAAAATGCAATTACTGGAGCATGTGGCAAGACTATGTTTAGTTTTTGAGGCAGGAAGATTACAAGTTCAAAGCCAGTTTGAGCTACATAGCAGCCTAGACTACAGAGCAAGACTCTGTCTCAAAACACACACAAAAAAGAAAACAAAATGTTTAGTTTTGTGAGAAACGGCCAACCGTTTTCCAAAATGGTAGTGGCTCTACCATTTTGCATGGATGAGAGTTACTCTTGCTTTATGTGTTCACCAACGTTTGGTGATGTCAGCCTTTGATGTTTTGACTATTCTGTGCTTATTTCCTTCTATACACCTTCTTTGGAGAATCGGCTGTCAGAACTTTTGTGTATTTTTAGCTGGGTTGTTTGGCTTCTTATTGTTGACTTTTAACAGTTCACTATGATTTTAAAGGTAGTATTTTATCAGGTATGTATTTTGAAAATATTTTCTGCCAGTGTTTGTGTTGTTTTTTTCATTCTCTTTACAGTATCTTTCACAGAACATAAGTTTTTAATTTTAATAAAGCTCAACGTATTGTTTTTTCTTTCACAGATCACATCTTTTTTGTTGTATCTAAAAGTCATCATCATACCCATGGTCAATTAGGTTTTCTCCTGTTTTATCTTTTAGGAGATCTTTAGTTGCATGTTTTACACTTAGATTTGTGACCCATTTTGAGTAATTTTTTCTAAAAGGTGTAAGATCTGTATCTAACTTCGTTTATGCATGTGGATATCCAGTTTTTTCAATATCATTTGTTGAAAAGACTTTCTTTGTTCCATTGTATTGCTTTTGCTCTCTTGAGAAATATCAGTTGACGATATTTATGTGGGTCAATTTCTAGGCTTCCTATTCTGTTACAGAGGTCTGTCTACTTTTTAATAGTACACTGTCTTGATTTTTATAGCTTAATAACAAGTATTGAAATTGGGTAATGTCAGTCTTCAGACTTTGTTCTTGTTCTTCAATATTGTGTTGATTGTTCTGGACCTTTTGCCTCTTTATATATACTTAGGACCAGTTTGTCAATAGCTACAAAGTAAACTGCCAAGATTTTCATAGGGATTGCATTATATCTATATATCAATTTAGCAAGAACTGACATCTTTGCAATACTGAGTCTTCCTACCAGTAAACAAGGAATATCTATTTATTTAGTTCTTTCTTTTGATTTTTTAAGAGCCAGAAAGGAAGGAGCCAGGGACAAGATTTAGTCCCCAAGGTCATACCCACATGCCCCACTTCCTCCAACATAGGCCCTACTTTTTAATAGCCCATTCATCAAGGAGGTTAGTACCCTCACAATCCAGTCACCACTCTGGGACTCTCTTAAACCAATTAAATTGGCAATCATGACTAATCTGCACAGTAACCATTCTCATCATCAGAGATTCCAGCTGGCCAGAGCTGTGGCAGTGCATCCCTGTATTCCCTGCGATTTGGGTGACTGAGGCAGGAAGATTGCAAGTTCGAGGTCAGCCTGGGGAACTAAATGAGGCCCTATAAAGGCAGGAGATAGACAGTGTGGAAAACATCCTGGTTTTAGGTCCACAGCAGACAGAATGCTTTCAAATTCTTGAACACCAAAGTGGCATCTTGCTCTTACCATACTTCCTTGATGTTCTGGCATAAGCCTGTGAGATATGCTCCCATCCTTACCATACTTCCTTGATATCTGGCATGGGCGTGAGGAGTTACTGAGGGTAACCCCACAGTCATTATAGTATTATCAAGGGCTGGGGATTTAGAGTGCTTGACTTGTAAGCACAAGGCCCTGAGTTCAATCCCTACCACACACACACACACACACACACACACACACACACACACACACACAAATTATCAAAATTGCAGTTTTGACCCTCCTGATGGGCTTTGGGAGCCATGCTGGTTCCAAATAGGCCCATAGAAGCTCAAAAACTCCCCCTCCTGACATGAGGTTGGAGACTCGTAATTACTTGGAGAAAGTTCCATTAGATACCACCCCAGACCCCAAGACCAAGGAAAGGTCCAGACCAATACCTCAAACCTAAAAGAGATGGGCCCACTCTGAATCAAGCTCACTTGAGTTTTCTCACTGACCTGCTCTCACTCTGTGATGTGAACTTTTCTTTTAATAAAAATTCTGCTTATCTTGCTTCTGTGTATCCTGCCTGATTCTCTGTTCAGGATACCAAGAACTTGGGTATCAGCTGGGATAAAGACATCCTGTCTGGAGACATGGCCTCAAAATAAAATTTTAAAAAGACTGGGAATAGAGCTCAGCCCTAGAGTAGTTGCCTAGCACATGCAAGGCTTTTGGTCCAATCTTAGTGCTGCTGGGAAAAAAAAAAAATCAAACTTGAGCCCTTGTACTACTTAGTTCAAACGAGAAATTTAATGTTTCATTAATAACTGTATTTCAAAAACACTTATGTGCATTTTAACACAATAAAGAAAAAAATTTTAAGTGTAAACCATACTTTGAAATTTTACAACTTTGACAAACCAAATACTGATTTTGTTACCAAAGTCCTAGACTAAACGGGGCCTTACTTTGGGGCTTTCCAACAAATTAGGTCCTATCATTCCACTCAAAGATCAAAGGGGAGAAAATGTAATGGTGAAGAATGAAATGTATTCAGCATTTCTATCCCAGAAAAGCAAAGGACCAGCGTCCTAGTCTTTAAGCCTGTCTTCTAGGGTACTGACATGGGCTGTAGGTTTAACTAGGGGGAGAACTGGGGCAAGGCTAAGAGGTGTGCATGAGAGACTGTGGTCTGGCACTGTCTCAGGTCTCATTCTGCTGTGTCGTTATTGCTTGAAGGGGCAATCTGGTTCTCATTTTAAGATGATTGGTGATACTTAGGGGCCACTCTCATCCTGGGGACTTGCCCTCACGGCTCACACTATCTGGCAAGTTTAGAGCCATGACTAGAGACTTCAAGGTATTCTTCCAGGAGTCTGGAACAGGACGTTGTAAAAGCTGGCAGTTGATAATCTGTTAATTATTTTATCACCGCATATCTTGAAATTACCTTAGGTAATCTTAGTGTCTTCGGCTATGGCCTCTATGGTCTCGAAGGACAGGATTCCCAGCTTTAGCCAAGATGCTCCTTAAATGACTAACAATGCCTACTTGAGGAGTTCAGCAGGAGTCTGAAACAAAGTTTTAAGGTAGCAAAGGAAACAGATACAAAATTAGGCAAAAATCTCAAACTTTTATCTAGTTTTTAATTACTCATTGGGAATCTACAGGCCCAAGTGAAGATCCATGATTTTTAGTAAAAGTAGCTTCTAAATTCTTGTTAAGATTTTAATACAAGTAATTGTAGGCCAATTTTCTTTCCAAATTTGTCTTGCCTGGACAGGGATAATTGTAAGTCAGTGGAGCCATATACGGGCGCAGTTTGAAATTAAGAGTTCTTGCTGACCTTTAAGAGATCAGTTTAAATTATTAGAAGGGGGCAGAAGCCAGGAATAGAGGGTTACACTTATTATTCTAACACTCTAGCAGGCTGAGGCAAGAAGATTGCAAATTCAAGCCTAGTCTGGGCAACTTAGTGAGATCCTGTCTCAAAATTAATAAAAATATTTTAAAAGGCAAAGGAATCTGTTGGGATTGTAGCTCTAAATTCAATCCTCAGTGCTACAGAGCAACAGGGAGAGGGATATCAATCAGAGGCTAAAGAAAATATGGTGTGTGGTGAGGAAACTGATGGCTTTGATTCTGGAAGAAAGAGACAACCTGTAATTAGAAGAAACATTTGAGTTAAATGAGAAGAAACTGTAGAATGAGGAGAGGAAGACCTTGGGGAAGATATGGGAAAGCAGGTCAGGAAAGGAGGGAAATCTATATCAGATGCAGAGGAAGACAGAAAACTAGAAAGATGCCTTAAAAGCAAAAAGGAGAAAATCTGAAGAGATTATTTACAAGTAATTTTGACCTCTGTCAAAATGGGAATTGGAGGTTAAATCATCTTTGGCAAGCCAGGAGTCTGGAGAATCTTTGCAAGTCCCTTCCCCATTCTGACTGCTCCTCTCTGTTAATCACGACTCTTGTCCCTCACCTCCTGCAAGTCACCTTCTCTAGGAAGCCCACTCTAAAACTGAACCTGGTTTCTGCAGTCCTGAATTCCTTTACCTTTTTTTTTTTCATAGTTCTTAGTCGCTGTCAAATATACTACCTAACTTACTTACTATGTTTGTTTTTTATTATCCTTGGCTTCTCCCAAGGGCAGAGGTTTTTTAGTCTGTTTTGTTTACTTGGAATATGGCCTGGTACTTTATAAATATTTGTTGACTCAATAAGTAGAAAGCTCGATGTTGAATGGAGCCAAAAAAAAAAAAAAGTAACAGTTTTTGAAAATGTATGGTTTAGAACGGTGCTGACATTTACTTGGTTCAAGTGATTTCGTTGGTTGCTAAAATATTGGCACTTGGTGCTGTCACTTGGTATTGTCAGTTGGTATTGATATAGGGGAAAAAATATAACTCCCAACCTGCTAGATGTCAATTATGCTGAATTCATGTTCCCCCAAATCGAAGAATGAATTCTAAGAACAAAGGAGGTTAAGAGTAGGAGAGAGAGAAAAGATAGCTCCTGAGAGACAGGAGGGGACCCCAGTGGGTTGTCAACAAACTCACTTTTCAGGGGAAGTGTTATAGAACAAAAAAGGTGGGTACAATGTCGGTCAAAATTATGATCAACCAATAATATTACAAGTGTAGTCACTTAGGTAATATTGATCTAATAGGGAAGAAGGTCACATAGCAAATGGACAAGGAAAGAACAAGGACATTCCAGGATGGGGTGGATCTGGAGGTCTTGCTTACCCACCTAGGTGACTGATGTCTATCTAGATTTTATCAGATCAGATGAATGTAATCTTCAGTTCATTGTTTATCCCTCAGCTAGGGGTGTAGCTCTGGTCATTCCATCTTTATCTTGAGGCCTGACCTTCAATGAATGCACCTCTAGCCATAGTAGTAGTGTATTCTCCTCTTGTGTATTGACTCCGTCAAGGGACCACCTCTGTCTGACTGCCTATATTTCTACCTAACCTAGCTATCTATAATAGTATTACCTGCTGCTGCGGCCACCACAGCTTCTTGGCTCCCCCAGACCCTTGGTCAGCAATGTGAAGGTGAATGCAAAGTGCATCTGAAAGCCTCTGTCAGACCCTGTTCTAGAGCTCCATCCTTTCAAGATTCGTGCCTCTGTGTTATCAGTTAGAAAATTTGAATATTATTCCTAATATAGATGATGTGAAAGAGTCAGTACAAGCTAGGCATGGTGGTGCACACCCATAATGCCAGGACTCTGGGACACTGAGACAGGAGGACTGCAAGTTTGAGGCCCCCTCGGGCAGCTCAGTGATGTAGCAAGACTCTGTCTCAAGGGCTGGGGATTTAGCTCAGTGGTTAGAGTGCTTGCCTTGCAAGCACGAGGCCCTGAGTTTGATCCCCGGCACCAAAAAAAAAAAAAAAAAAAAAAAAAGACTCTGTCTCAAAAAATAAAAGAAGTCAGGGTGTAGCTCAGTGCAAAGGCCCTGGGTTGGATCCCCAGTAAAACACAGACACGCACACATACGAATCAGAATTGAATCACCAGGAGGATTACTGGGCAGCAGTATGGTCTCTTTTAAGGAAAAAAAGTGTGAATTTACAGAAAGCCAGCCAACAGTCTTTAGGCTGAGAACCAGCACACAGAAGTGACAATTATAGATGACCCACATAGAGCAGATATGGGCCTGAGAATGGCTAGAGATTTTAGGTGATAGGAAGGAATTTCTTTGAGACTGTTGATAGTGCAATCCAAGTTAGGGGTTAAGGCCAGTAGGAGTAATTACATTTAACCAAATTGGTGGGTTAAAGGACTCAGGAGAGCCCCTGAGAAGACAAAAGGTGGAGTGGTGGCCACTTTACTGCTATCTGGAAGGAGAAACTTTTCTTCTGTCCTCTTAGAGTCAGCTCCTGGGGGCCTGCAAATCAAAATAATAAAAAGAATTAACAAGAGAAAAGCCAGCTTTAGTCATTTGCCTACACATTTCACAGGAACGGGTGACTGAAAGATTCAGTTAGAACTTTTGACCTACATATCACCTTAATAAGGGAAGGAGTGGGAGAAAATGGCACTTACAAGAAAACAAATGACTTTTTGGAAAGATTAATGAGCTCTTAGGAGAATACATAAGTGACAAAATAGGTTTGTGACAATGGCTACTCAAGTGTGATGTACAGACTTAGTTTCTCTGATGATAATAATGAGTCTTCTCGCTGCGCCCAGGGAGTAGACTTACAACAGTTGATTGCAGTTCTTTTGGGAAGCTCTGTTTTCAGTCCGATAAAAGAATTCAAGAATGCAAAAGCCTGCTGCTCAAAATCATTAAAAAAATTTTTATTAGCACACATTTGCCCTGCATAATGATCATATTCATCATAGGGAATTTGTATCTGTACATAATATTTCTTAATTCTTCCCCCCATTCCACTCCTCTGTCTTCAACCCTTCTTCTTCTCCCCATTTACACTCGCTTTGTTCCCACAATTTTCCTTCCATTCTTTGTTTTTTTTAAAATCCCTTTTCCCTTCTTTCCCTTCCCCTTCCACTTCTCCCTCCCTTGTTCCCCTTCCCATTTGAACATGTTTTTCATTTCTATCCAGTGTCTATCCTCCATTTTGCTCCTGATTTACCTTTTGGGTTTCTCATACAAGAGAAACAATGCTATAAGAAAATGTCCAAATGGGAAAAAGAACAAGGAGGCAGGGAAGGAACAGAGGGACAAAAGAAATAAGAAATAGAAGGAAAAAATGAAAACAAAGCTTTTGTAAATAAGGAGGGAGGAGAGGGTGAAGGGAGGGGAGGGGAATGGGAAAAAAAGAAGCCACAAGATATACCATGTACAGGTACAAATCCTCTATGACGAATGTTATCACTATGTACATCTAAAATGACCATTAAATAAAATTAAAATTAAATTAAAATACAATTTTAGACCATTAAAATAAAATTTTTTTAAAATGTGAAAAAAAACTGTGTGCCTGATTTATTTCACTTAAAATTATGGTCTTGAAGTGTATCCATTTACCTAAAAATGTCTCAAGTTCATCCTTTATGGCAGAGTAGCACTCCATTGTATATAAATACATTTTCTCTACCCATTCATGTGTTGATGGACATATGGGCTGTTTCCAAGATTTAGTTATTATAAATTGTGCTGCTATAAACATGGGTGTACATATATCACTGTGGTATGATGCTTTTAACTCTCTTGAGAAGATGCCTAGAACAGGAATAGATGGGTCAAATCAAACTTTTAGTTTTAGTTTTTTGGGTTTTTTTGTGTGTGTGTCTGTGTGTGTGTCAGGGTCAAACTCAGGGCCTTGCACTTGCTAGGCAAGCACTCTAACCACTGAGCTAAATCCCCAGCCCTGGTTTTAGTTTTTTGAGGAGTCTCCATATCAATTTCCATAGTGGTTGTACCAATTTACGCTCCCACCAACAATGAAGAAGGGGTCCTTTTCCCCCACAGCCTAGCTACCATTTGTTATTAGTTGATTGAATGATAATAGCCACTTTTCTGGCAGGAGATGGAATCTCAGCATTGTTTTAATTTGCATTTCATGAATGACTAGTGATGTTCAATTTTTTTTAATATATTTATTTGCTGTTTGTACTTCTTCATCTGAGAAGTACCTGTTTGTTTCAGATGCTCATTTTTGGATTGGGTCTTTAAATTTGTGTGGGAGGGTCTGATTTTTGTGAGTTCTTTATATATTCTAGTTATCAGTTTTCTTTGTCTGAGGAATAGCTGGTAAATTTTTCCCCCCATTCTGTAGGTTGTCTCTTCACTGTATTGGTAGTTTCTTTTGCTGTGCAAAAGCTTTTTACTTTTGATGCAATCCCAGGTATTGATTCTTTGTAGTATTTCCTGTGTAATTGTGATTTTCTTCATAAAGTCTTTGCCTACACCTATGTCCTCAAGAATTTTACCTATTCTATCTTCCAGCAGATTAAGTGTTTCTGTTTTTACTCTTTTAGCTCTTTGATCAATTTGATTTAGCTCTTTGATCAATTTCAATTTTAGTTTGGTGTGTGGTGAGAGATATGGTCTAGTTTCAATCTTTGGTCTGTGGAAAGCCAGTTTTCCTAGCACCATTTATTAAAGAGACTGTCTTTTGTCCAGTGAAGGTGTTTGGCCCCTTTGTCAAAGATAAGGATGTACTAGGACTGTGCTTGGAGTTGAGTGCACTTGGATTTCAATGCCCCCTGGATTTGTCTTGGGTAAGTTGGGGGGACTGGGTTTGTATCATGCTTCTGTGTTTTCTCATTTTCTTTTGTTGTCATTGTTTATTTGTTTTCTGCATTGAGACTTGTAAATTGCTTATGGTAGGTAGCTTTATTACTAGTATTGAGACCTCTTTAGGAAATGAATACTTTTCAGAGAAGTCTTCTAGGTATATCTGGCTTTTGGCCCTTGAGTCTGTCCCAGAATCCTGCCTCTTCTGTTTATTAGGGATGAAAGGTTGCAGCCTGTTTGGCCGAGCACCCAGTTTTTTGGTACTAGACTATGGTATTATTTATGTCCTCCAAACAATCTCAGTATTGACATAAAAGGAAGATCAACTGATCCCAGCAACTATGTCACCTTGGGTAAAGTAATACAATCAGTAATAACAGTATCATTAAACACAGACTGGAAAATGACAAACTGTAATAACTAATAACTAGCCACCTTTAACCATAGGTACAATATTTGTGGTTATATAGCAAAGCCTAAGACAAATCAGGAAATTATATACAGTAAATATCCACCCCATAGAGCAATTTTACCCCAAGGGAGAAGCAGCAAGATACATCATGTACAGGTAAAAATCCCCTATGATGAATGTTATCACTATGCACATCTAAAATGTACCATTAAAATAAAATTTAAAAAAAATTTACCCCAGGGGAGAAAATCTAAAAAGGACAAGAGGGAAAAAATAGAGAAATAAAAGAAGAAAAAGAAATTAGGAGCAAGGCTGAAGGACAAGGGAAGATTACCCAAGCTTCGGGAAACTGGTAAAGAAGACAGCAGGGAAAGAAAGAATGAAAAAAAACAAGGATAAAACAAAACAAAATAACTGCAAACACTGTTCAGCCTCACAAAGAAACAAAAACTAACAATCAGAAAAAAGACACCAAATGAACAATAGACAACAACAAATAACCAAAAGTAAAGGAAAAAACCAAAACAAAAAAAGGAGTAAGTTTCTCTGTGATTTCAAGCCCAGGGTTAACTTCTGGGGTCTACAGTTTTGTGGAAGTGTTCAATTCGAGGTGTGACTCTGCTCTGGTAGACAAAGGAGGCAGTCAGAACCCAGATCCACACTGGATAATCCCAACAAGTCAGCAGTAGGATTAGGGCATGGTGTTGGTTCTGGGACTTTCAAATCCATGGCAGTTCAGGCTGAGCCTGACCTCTAGTCGTGAGGTTGGGACCTGAGTCTTTCAGTTTATTACACTTTGGGTATCTCTTGCCAGCCTGACCATCGCTCCCTGACCACGGACGTCTCCTGTGATTGTCCCTCACCCAGTCAGTGGGTGCCCTGAGATGGAGTTTAACGCTGGGGGTTTACACTAGGGGCCCTGAGATGGAGCCATCCTGAGGCTGCTCTGAGTCCTGGACTTACTTGATCCCTCCCTAAAATGGTGATGGACCAAGCACTCTTTTCAGGGAACATGGGAGTCGCTTGGACTGGAGTCACTTGTCAGCTTTTGCAATGCATAGCATCTGCTGCTCCCTTCCACTGGTGTGTTTCTCCCTGGAGGCCTCTGGAGTCACCTGCTTTCACTGTGTCTCTGTAGCTTCATCTTCCTTTCTCATGCTATGAGCCAGAAGCCAGGGAGAAAGTGCAGGTTGCCCCTTTGTTTTTCTGTGTTGTGATCTATCTCTTCAATTTCTCTTAGGGTCCCATTTTCCCTTCAGGTCCTTTCTGGGTTCCAGGGATCCACCTCTCTCCTTTTCTTCTCCAAGTTGTTTTTAATCAGTGTCTATATTCTCAGTCTTGGAGAGGATGATTTGTTGCTGCTTACCACTCTGCCATCTTCCTAGAAGTCCTCTCAAAATCACTTTTAAGCCTCAATGGTGCATTCAGGACCCCTTCACTCTCAACTCATTTGAGTTTGGGACTGAAAGACTAGAAAGACCACTGGGCAGAGTGGTGCATGCCTATAATCCCAGCACTGTGGGAAGCTGAGGCAGGAAGGTTGCAAATTTGAGCCCAACCCAGACAATTTAGGATTTAGCAAGATCCTGTCAAAAAGCAGAGCAAAACAATACAAAACAGAGATGGGGATGTAGCTCCGTGCAAAGGCTTTGGGTTCTAAACAAACAAATAAACAAATAAAAAATAAAAGCAGAAAAGCAATTATCACCTTCAGTTATTTTTCTCTGCTGTCATACGTTCAGAGGACCTTGCTTTTTCACTATTAAGTTGAGAAAATACCTCTTTATCATAAATTGTTTCGAGCGTTCTAGATCACAGTATAGTCACAGAAAACAGCACCTGCTCTCAATATGCTTATCATCTAGTCTGAAGAAGCAAGTTCAATGGGCTTTAAGCACGTCACTTTTAAGACTGTGTAATGGAGGGCTAGGACCCTAATAGCTCAGTCCCAGTGCTTATCTAGCATGTGCAAGGCCTCGGGCCTGATTCCCAGAATCAAAAGATGTATGTTATAGATTATAAATGTAATTTGACTTTAAATACTATGAAACCATCTGATAGTCATCCCCTCTTCTCTTAGGGTCTCTCACCCGTATGCCCCGTGTTTTCAGCTCCCCTAGAGAATTCTGCCAGTGAAAGTGCTACCTTGAGACTGCGCTATAAAATATTCAAACCCATTTCAAATTCAATGTCTTCTACCCTTTCAATTAGCCAGCTCATACAAGCTCCTGACCGTACCTTTCTGAGTTGCCTCTTCAGAAAAAGTGGCTCTGGTAATACTTTTCCTTTGGCCCCATGACAATTTCTGTACCATTCCTTACATTGTCAAATGAGATTTTTGTTTGTTGTTTGGTTTTTTAACGTTCTTAGCAATTGGTAGCAACAGATCTTGTTTTAGATTCTACCCTAAGTCACGCAATATGTCTGTGTGATTTTAATTTAACCAAAGCTCGTTTTTCAGTCTAGACACACATTTACCTTGCCACGACAGGTGATACGATCTCTACAAAGGAATATGCTTTTATTAGACACATTTGGGGTTGAAAGCACCGTGTTTTGGTAAGAAACTATGCAGAGAGAGCTCTGCTTTTATTATGGGGAGGGTCGCGGGGGAAGGAATGATGTATTTCTTCCTCTGCTCATTATAATTAGCAATATTTGTATGAAAATAGAATCTCTGTTGCTTAAGTGTTGCTCGGCTCCTGCTGATCGGTTCTCACTCACAGGCATCAACCTTTGTGATATAATAGTTAGTTGCTGTGGAGATGATTATCCTGTCATGGAGAAAAGAGACTTATGAATTTAAATGAAGAACGCGCAGCAGGGGCAGAAAAAATGTGCCAAAAGCCAAGCACTTCATCTAATTTAATTTTCTCTTGCCTTTTTAATATATGCTAGATCATAAAGTTGGATAGATCACCTTAAATAATACAGTTTCAGGGTTAATGATGAATAATGACAAAAGGGAAATTTAAAAGAAAAAGCAAGATGTAATATTGACATTCTGTACAGAGTCAAGAATGAGTTCAAATTATAGAACGTTAAACAATAATAAATACATTCTACCAGTTTATACTCCACGGCTTAAATAAACAGTTAAGATATTGGGACCATTCTATGGCATTCTAACTTTGGATGGATTGTGGAGGTAACATAGATATTATTCAACAAATAGGAAGCAGAATGTCAAGACAGAAAGAGAATGGGCTTTGTATCAAATGGAGCTGGTTCAAGTCTCTACTCTGCCACTTACGGATGATTGCCTAAGTGAGGTTAGTTACTCCCTCTTAACTTCAGTTTCACTAATAATAAAATTGGTGTAGACTGTCAGATTGCTTTCATGGTTATTCAATTAGTATGGACTCAAATGGCCGTAGTGCTTTTTGTTGTAATTGTTTTGTTTTGTTTCTTGTTTATGCAGTGCTGGGTGTGGAACCCAGGGCTTGGTGCATGGAAGGAAAGCAACTACCACTGAGCTACACCTCCAGCCCTGATACCAGTTCTTTATAGCCAAAAGCATTCACTCATTGGTCACTGCATTCATTCTTATAGGTCAATGTCTATTTTGTACTAGTTATTATATATTCTGAACATAATCTGTGTTGAACAGGTTAAGCAATGCTACGATAACAGACACATTATGATACTCGGTGGTTTAATACAATGATAACATATTTTTTACTCTCAGAGATTCTAATGTAGTTCTGGCAGCTTTCTTTTATGTTGTGCCTATTGGCTTCCAATCCAAGATCATTATAATAGGAGAAAGAAGGGATGAAGGGAGCACACCAGCCTTTCACTTTCTTGATCCCAGATAGACACAGGTTATTCATACTCATTGAAGATTGGCCAGAACTAGTCTCAGATTCAGCAGTCTTAGCAGCTCATGTAGGGGAGAAACACACCAGGTTAGAGGAGCCCACAGAAAGGTTTGCTGCCTTTTGACATTTTAGTCCTGGGTGGTGACGATATGGGGAGTGAGGGAGAGAAGCCAGCATGTCGGGTCCATGCTATTACTATAAAGAAATTTCTTACTGAGTGGTAGTTGCCTACTATATAATTATTCCTTAGTGTATCTTTGGGAATGCATAAGTAAGCATATCCTGAGCTCATACTTTATCTCTATGGCAGAATTATGGGAGTTATAGAACATGAAAAAGAAAAACAAAACCTCCTTTCTCATAGGGCATTTGTAATCAAGTAGATGAAGTCACTGCTGGTAAATGTGTTAGTCATCTTCCCAACATGATAACAAAATATCTGAGATAAAACAACTTACAAAGAGGAAAGGTTTACTTGGGCTCATAGTCTTGGAGGTTCTAGTCCATGACCGACTGGCCATACTGCCCTGGGCGTGTGGTGAGGCAGCCCGTCGTGACAGGAGCACTTGGCAGAATGAAACTGCTCACCTCACAAAGTCAGGGAACAAAGAGTGAGAGAGACTGGGGTCCCACACCTTTCAGTGACCTAGAGACCTCCCACTAAGTCCCACCTCACAGGCCTGTCCGACGGGTGGCTTTCAGGTCATAATAAAAAAAAATGCTTTGTTCCTTATATACATTAACCAGGTTGTATATTTTGTATGTGGTCCAGGATGATTCCTCTTCACTCAGTGTGGCCCAGGCAGGCCAGACTTGCCCAATCTCCAGGCTACAGAATCCTTTAAGAAGATCTACCCTTTCCCAAAAGTGCCACCCTTCTGGCCGAGTCTTTAACACACAGGCCTTTGGGAAACATTCAAGATCTAAACTATAGTACTAAACAAGCCAGTAAATAAATGGAAAACTGTGCCTTACAAAAGAGACAATTTAAGAATAGAGCATCATAAAATAAAGTGTTGATTTTTAGACACAAATGACCCCCCAAAAAGCAAAATGCAGCGTTCATTCTCCATGAATGTTAAAGAATATTTCAGTTTAGATTCAGGGACCGTAGTTGAGAAGTGCAGAAATCATATTTATCAATGCTAGTCTTGGAGGCTAAGGAGATTTCAATTGTATGAGGAGTCTCCAGGAATAACCTGGTCCTATGGGAGTGGAAGACAGATGAAATACACCCTGGGGCATTATAGAAAAATTGGGTGAAGAAAACTAGGAAGGCAGAGCTCAGGGCTTGCTCTTACCCAGTGAGGAGCAGATGAGAAAGGACATTGAGCAATGATATATTCATTCCAAAAGGTTATAGGAACATTTGAATTGCATCTACAATTGAAGTCATTATTTTTACGTAGTTTAAATCTTTTAAAAATTTTTCTGTATTTGAGACATGGGTTACACTTTGGTAATTTGATACTAGTTTAAATCTTAATATTGTATTATAAGCATTTTTCTGTATTGTGAACTAATGTTTAAAACATAATTTATAATGTACAAAAAATAGTATTTTTGGGGTTGGGGATTTAGCTCAGTGGTAGAGAACTTGCCTAGCAAGCGCAAGGCCCTGAGTTTGATCCCTGGCACCTCCCCCAAATATTTTTTTAATGTACGATAAGGTGCTATATAATGTAATAAAAGAATACATTCTTTCTTTTAATCTTAATATTCATAATATACCAAGTATTCTTTCATTTAATTTTTATATCCATATGAAGTAGATACTATTATTACCACCTTATGAAAAAGAATGAGACTAGGAGATGTTAAAGTCACACAGCAAGTATCTGATTGAACCAGTTGAATCCTTTGTGTGATTTGAAAGCCTGTCCTCTAGTTACACTACACTTTCTTTCCTTGTTTGGCATCATGTCAATGTACTATCAACTAATAAACTGATCCCTTATTGTTGAATATTTGTCTAAAATTCTCTTATTGATTGTTAACAATAACTATGAAGACATAAGTAGACCAGTTAAAAACATTTAAATTGATCTTAATGTTTTTACCATACATAGGAGAAAAAAAGATAACTGCGAGAGATGATGGATGTGTTAATGAACTTGATTATGGTAATCATTCTACAATGTATATGTATATCAAATCATCATGCTGTATACCTTAAATATAAACAATTTTGTCAGTTATATCTCATTAAAGCTGGGAAAAATAATCTATGATAAACATCCTTTTGAACAAATTTTGCATACATAAGATTTACACATGTCTTTACATGTGAATCTCTTTAAAAATATTTCTGTAGGATGAACTATTTAAAGTGCAAGTACTGGTCATCAAAGAATTGAAACATTTAAATTTTTCTGATAACATTATTAAATTTTCAACTGAAAAGTTTTACCAACTACACTCCAACTGATATTGTATGAAAGTGACTATTTCCTTGACATCTGCCCCACACATGGGTACTGTAACTTTAAACATTTTTGTCAGTCTAACAGCAAAATGTTAAAAGCTTAAAGCCCCAATGATCCACTAGATTTGTGATATTCTTGTAGCCCTGGCATTCCTTTTTTGGTACTAGTCTTTCATATAGTAAAAAGTGTTATGTTGATTAATTGCAATTCATTTTCATATTTACTACTATCCTGTCTTGGACCACAAATACAAATCTACACAGTAAGTCCCTGACTTTTGAACAAGTTCTATTCCCAGAAAATGTTCCTAAGTATAATTTGACTGTAAGTCCAAAAAAGTGAATCTTATACACCTTTGACACAAATATACAGTGTAAAGCATAAAAAAACTAAGCACACACATGAAAAGAATAAGCGACGTCTACTATCTTTTTGCCTTGGTGCACTCTCTCGATTATTTTCACTTTTGTTCCATGGTTATTGTTTTGCTCTTCCTAGCAGTCCCCTCCGCAACACTATTGCTTTTCCTCTTGCATTCAGACATTTTGGGCTCTGATTGAGCCCTGTACTACTGTATACTGTTGCACAGTACAGTAAGTACACAGCAGTACAAATTTGACAATGTCCAGCACATGTGCTACTTCCACAATTTGGTTGCATCTACAAATGTTCATAATGCGAGGTCCATTCGTATCTGTGAAAGTTTGCAACTTGAGTGTCTGTAAATCAGGGACTTGCTGTATTAAGAATTAAATCTCTGGAATTTATTTAGTGTGGGTCAGCAGCATTACACAGCCAAAGACTATTCCTTTGTCCATTTGGAGATTTTTGACCTATTTATATATGAAATTCCTTCTACAGAGGAGAGAAAAAAATCACTATCCTGTAACACCCATGTAGACATAAAGTCATCAAGTATTCTTGTTTGTGGTCTGGGGTATGGGTGTATGTGTGTATCGATAAAAGCAGGAGAGCAGAAGTAATTGATAGCATGAATGCAATTGAGGGAAATGAAAGAGTGATGAAAATGAAGTTTTTCTTTATAATAATAACCATTATAGGATGAGTTTTTTTAATTGGTGCATATTAGTAATATGGTATAATGAGGTTTGTTTCAGTATATTGGTACATGCATGTAACATGCTGGTTATCTTCATCTCTGTTACACCCTCTCCCTTTACAAAATGAATTTTAAAAACTATTTTGTATGCTGCTTTATGTTTTGAGAAACATAAAAATAACTGCCAGAATTCAACAAATAATGTGTAGATAAATATGCATAGCTCATTAACTAAAACATAAATAAGGTTATTATCTTAAAATAATTTATATGTTTTCCTGGAAGTGTTAAACTTACTTAAAATTAGTAACACATTCTTTAGTTTCGTTTTGTTTTGTTTTTTGTTTTTTGAGGCAGGGTCTTGCTATGTAGTTCAGGCTGGCCTCAAAGTGATCCTTCTGCCTCAGCCTTCCAAGTGCTGAGATTACAGGTGTGCACCACCACACCTGGCTTTAGTAACACAGGCTTTACAAGTAATAAGTCTAATGCAGCTACCTAATTTGTATCTATTAGTTAAGCCACAGTATCAGCAAGGAAGCTGCTTTAATTCCTGATTTTACAAAAAATACCAAGAATGTGAGTGTCTATTTTGAAATGCAAAGCAGAGCAGGGCACTGTGGCACAGGCCTGTGATCCTAGCACTCTGGGAAGCTGAGGCTGGAGGATAACAAGTTCAAACCCAGCCTCAGCAACTTAGTGAGCCTCTGTCTCAAAATGTAAAAAGGGGAGGGGGCCTGGGGATGTAGTTTAGCGTGAAGGCCCTACTTTCAATACCCAATACCTAAATAAATAAGCAAACAAACAAATAAATAAATAATGCAGTATCACATGACATAATTTTATAGTTTTAAGAATATAGGCTTTTACTAATACATGTTCTTGGTTTAAAATAAAAAAAAAAGAATATAGGCTTTTGAGTAAAAGAAATTTTTTTTTTTTTAGTTTATATCAAGTTCTGTCACTTCCTAGCCACTTAATTTGGGAGCAAGGGACAGTTGTTTAATTTCTTTTAGTGTTGTTCCCCAAACTATAAAATAAGATGTTTATACTTACCTTGTGGAGAGGTTGTAAGGGTTAAAGGAGAATATGTATCTAAAATGACTAGACATAATAGGTAGGAGCTAAGTGTTATTTATTTCATTATTCAGTATGTTCTCAGTAGCTGGCCTAGTGACCCATATCTGTAATTATCTAGCTAGTCTAGACACATCATATTTTGACCTTATAGTAATTTAATTTGCTTGGTTATAACAAGCTGTCATTCTCACCGAGGGTACTATTAGACATGAAGTAAACAATCTGTAGTTCATTATTCTCAGCTAATAGTAATTCAAGCCAGACTCCTGCAGAGACAGAGAGAGAGAGAGAAAGAGAGAGACTGAACAAAAGGTCCAAGGGCACCAGAACATAAAATAACTTTCAGGGAATTTTAAGAAGATAGATTGTTTTGGGATGACATTTATTTGAAAATGAGAAATACCATTAGATATATGCAGGCAATTTTGTGCTTTAAGTGGACATGTTTTAGTGCTAAAGCCTTTAATATATTTTAGTGCTACAGTCTTTAATATATTTCACAAGGCTGCTAAATGGCCAAGTGATTTTATTTTATGTATTTTATGCAGCAAAATGAATAGCTGTTTAAGTGCTTTTTGATGCATGAAGTAATATTTTTTAATTGCCAATAGTAAGTGTCCTTAATTTAGTGAAATATCATTCCTATCTTTTTATGGTTTGTCTCTGATAAAGCGAAGCATCTTTGCTTCCTGGTAGTCTAGATACTCTTATAACTTTTAATAAGCATAGTGATGAAAAACTTGATAATGATATGTGAATAAATAAATATGAATAAATGAGATGTAGCAAGATGGAAAAAATTGTAAGTGGCATCAGAATTTATTTTAGCAAAGAAATCATTTTCCTCTAGGAAAATATTTCAACAGACTTCTGGGAGTGGAAGGTGAGACTCCAGTAAGGGGACATGGGAACAAAAGAGGTAACATGAGTAAGGGATTCTGGGAAGATGGCAGAGTAGGAAGCATCAGAAAGCTGTCTTTCCACAAAGATAAAAATACTCTGCAGAATCTGTCTGATGTAAATATTTTGGAAATTTGGAGTCTATAGAATTACAATTTCTAAGGGAAGGACTTTAGAGAAAAATTTATGGTTACTTGTAGTCAATTTCAGTAGTATAGTAGCAGCAACTCACCCCTCTTGGCTTGTGGTAGGTAACTGTGAATATGTTCCTGGATCAGCTTGTACAGCATGGGTAGGCACTGAAGTGGGCAACAAAGCAAGACCCTGTCTCAAAATTTAAAAAAAAAAAAAGCCAGAGATGTAGCTCAGTGATAGAGCATTTGCCTAGCATGTGCAAGGCCCTGGGTTCAATTCCCAACACATCTCATCCCTGAAGAGTCTCAATGTATTTGAAAAGATAGGATTCATAAAAGTATCTTCTATAGCTTTCTATAGTTTACGTGGCTTGTATTCAGCACAATCAGTAAACTTACAAATTCAGAAGCTTAGTGAACATATTTATTCCAAGGGTTTTAGGTAGATGTTAATATTCAAGGATTTATGTACAGTATTTTAGGTATATGCCACTTAATGAGAAGCTTAACAATAATTTAATCATTTGAGTAAAGGAATAGTCATGCTGTTCATCCGTAGGAATTGAAAGCATTCATGAACTTTTTCTGATCAGAAGTTGCACGAATATCTTTCAGGTCTTTAGGGCATAAAGATTAACATGAGGGCAATCAGAAACAAGCAGGTGGCTGGGTGTGGTGGCACACGCCTATAATCCCAGCACTGAGATAGGAGGATCGCCAGGAGTTCGAGGGCAGCCTGAACTACATGGCAAGACCCTGTCTCAAAAACACAAAACAAAATAACAACAACAACAACAACAAACCAAAGAAAAGAAAAAAAAAAAGAGCTCTTGCCTGCCCGCTTGCTGTGGACTATCTCCTCTCTGCAAGCCCCCTCTGCATGACACTCTGTCTGGCAGCCAGCTAACTATGGATTGAAACCTCTACAGACTGTGAGCCAAATAAACCTCTCCTCCTTAAAAGAAAGAAAGAAAGAAAGAAAGAAAGAAAGAAAGAAAGAAAGAAAGAAAGAAAGAAAGAAAGAAAGAAAGAAGCAGGTGCCCTATTCTGGTATAAATACTTGGGGACCTTGGTCCTGTGTATCTGGCTCCTCCTGTTCCAGTTGCTTATCTCTCTTGTATTCATTCCTGCAGTCTCCCCTGTCTCTGTACCTTTAAAGGACGCTGCCTTGCCCGTACAAAGCTTGCATTAATATAGAATGTAGCTTTTGTCGTAGGCTCTCGAGAGTTCATTTTCTCCATGTAGATGTTTCCTCTTTCTCTATTACCTGGACTGAGGCTGCCCTTCAGCTCCTCTGTCTTCCCTCACTTTACAACCTACTTTTGATGGGTTCCCTGGCACATACTCTCCACTCTCCTTCAGTTGGTGACTGTGCAGATGCATCTCCTTGAACTGCAGGCGTGCATCTGCCTGTCCAGGGACTGCGCAGGCAAACCTGTTTTCTTCCAGACCTGCCATCAGAAGAGGAGAATATTGTGTTGGGTTAATTCTTCAGTATGAATGTGCTTTTCTATCCAGTTCTCAGATGAATATTTGTCTAGCGGCTTCCAATTCCCCAGCGCCTGTCTGCTCTATCCAGAGTTCCTGGCTGTCGCTCTTAGCTTTCAGTTCTGGCCTCCAGGTTGCC
Organism: Hystrix cristata; assembly: GCA_004026905.1. NCBI lineage: Eukaryota > Metazoa > Chordata > Mammalia > Rodentia > Hystricidae > Hystrix > Hystrix cristata. The sequence continues at coordinate 82,642 of PVJO010006524.1, forward strand.
TCTTTCCTCCAGTCCCTGGAAAGCGGCTCAGTGTGAGCTGTGGCTCTGTCCTGACATACCTACAATTGCCATTTTCCCTGCCTCTGTTTCCTGGTACATAAAAAGGCATGCAATTCTGATACATGCTACGTACGTGAACTTCGGAGACATTACGGTAAGGGAAATAACCCAGACACAAAAGAGCAAACATATGATTCTACATATGTGATATACCTAGAATAGGCAAATTCATAGAATTAGAAAGTTGATTAGAAGTTTCCAGTGGTTGTCGGGAGGGAAGAATGGGAAGTTATTGCTTACTGGCTGCAAGATTTCTATATGGGGTAATGAAAAAAAATTGGAAGGACATAGTAGTAATGGTTGCAACATGGTGAGCTGTACACTTAAAAATGGTTAAAGTGGTAAGTTTTATATCATAAGCATGCTAGTATCATAAAACAAAACAGCACAGTAACAACTCCCTGACCTTTCCATTTTCCTGCGGGCCTTTTCATTTTTCCTTTTTGCCTGCCTCTTAAACACTAGGCTCCGGCGGTGTTTGCCTCTTCGTGTTCTTGAGCCCTCTCTCCGGGGAAGCGCCTCCAGTCTGGTAATGACAACTAAAGCTGCGTCTTTAGGCTGAACTCTCTCCCGCGGGGCAGTCCGTTGTCCGTCAGTAAGTCATTACTCGAACCTTCACCCGGATGTTCCGCTGACTCATCGATCTCAAAGCTTCTTGGCTGAATTCGCCCTCTTCTCCCAACGCTATTTTCCATCTGTAAACCATCAGTTTTTTGTACCGGCCAGTTTCCCAGGCCGACGCTCAGGCGTGTCTCTCCCTCCTTTCTCCATATCCAGTCTCTCACTAAGTCCTGTCTTTTCCTGCTTCATCTTCCCCAGTGCCCCATCATTTACCCTATAGCAAGGCCAAGCTGCTGGCCTCACCCTGAACTGACTCTGCTTTGGAAATGTTCTCTCTTTCTCTGGGATATTTTACAATGATTTTCCTTGCTCTCGGAATCCTTTCTCTTTACCCTCAATTTCTCTGTCTTCTTCAACTTCAAGACCTAGGTTATTTACTACTCCCTCATTCCCTTTCTTTCTTGCACAATAATCTTCCCGTTCTTCTCGCCTGAGGAAGATGTCTTAGTCCATTCCGTTGCCATAACAAAGTGCCGTAGACTTAGTGGTTTATAAGTAGCTGGAATTTATTTCTCACCGTTCTGGAGGCTGAGGCTCTGATCCGAGTGCTAGCTAGTAGGGTTCTAGCAAGGGTCCCCTTCCTGGCTGCAGACTGATGACTGTGGGTGGAGAGAGGGATAGAAAGCTACCTGGGGTCTTTTTTATTTTTATTTAAAATTTTTTTTTTCTGGGGTCTTTTTTATAAGGGTACAAATCTACCCTCATGACCTAATCACCTTTCAAAGACCCAACCTCCTATTAGCACCTTGGGAGTTTTGGAGGATTACAAACATTCAGCCCATTGTGGAACGAGTTCTTTTAAACCACTGTAAATGGAATAATTTTATTATAGTATTCGGCATGCTGCATATCATTGTAATTGCTTGTGAATTTGCATGATCTCTCCCTCTAGACGCTCCTCTTCTTGGCAGAGGCTCCTGGCAAACATCTCGGTCCATAGTAGGTGCCTCTGCCCCTTACAAGCTAAACCATCGGCTGTCAAAGCTTGCAGAGAATGGGACATGTTTTCAACACTTGAGGTTCATGTACTTTTCAGAAAAGTCAACTCATTTCATGTTTATTCAAGCTTTGCTATTAAATATTGCTAAATGACCATCCCCTAACCACTCAGAGCATTGTTGTAATTACGCTTCCCTCCAACTTTTTGTGGTGGCTCTCGATGCTTTTCTGATGGATCTAATTTTACATTCTCGTGGCTTTAAGCTTACTGGGAGCACATCCAAAGATGGCTATTGCCACACAAACTCAATACAAGCTAAGGACTGAAAAGAAAAAAACCAGGAAGCCTGAAACTGATGCTTCAGAGGGTTAAATTTGCAACTTTCTCATCCTCTGATTTAATGATGACCTCAGCACTTTCTTACAACTATAACTCACCTGGATTTCTAAAGTTAAAGAAACCTTACAATTAATTTTGTTTTTAAAATGTGAAATCTGCTGGGTGTGGTGGCGGATGCCTATAATGCCACCACTTGGGAGGCTGAAGCAGGAGGATCACAGGGAGTTTGAGTTCAGCCTGGACAATACATAGAGAGCTCAAGGCCAGGCTGAACTACATAGCGAGACCCTGTCTCAAAAAGATTGTCCAGAGAAACAGAACTACTGGTTTGTGTCAGCAGGGCCAAGACTGGAAAGGCTACAGGACTGAATCCAAGAGAGAGAAGTAATTGCAACAAAAAGATCCAGGATGTATAGGACCAAGGTCTACAAATATTTGTGCCAGATAGAGAACCTACCTATTATTTCCGACTGCCCTATATTAGGAATGTTTCTCCCCTGAAAGTTTAAAAGATATCATCAGCACAACTTTGGGCTAAAAAAGTATATACAATACATAGTCCTATGGTACGTGATACTGTACATATGGAGAGATGTATGGTTTGTATGATTGTGGAAACACAGTGATTCAGATTTGTGGAAAGCTGAGATTTACAGGCAGGACCACAGGCTGGAAACTCAGGCAGGAGTTGTTGCCATCTTGAATCTGAAAACTTAGGAGCAGACCAGCAGGCTGGAAAAACCAGATTTCTATGTTACAGTCTTGAGTTAGAATTTCTTCTTTTCCAGGAATTATAAATTTTGAGGTTAAATCTTTCAATTGATTAGATGGAAACCTCCCACATTATTGAGGATAATCTCCTTTATTTAAAGTAAATTGATTATTAGATGTTAATCACATCTATAAAATACCTTTACAATAATAGGTAGGACTAGTTTTTGACCAAAACACTGAGACTGAGCACCATAGCCTATTCCAATTGATGCATAAAATTGAATCATCATAGATATTCTAGTAGATAAATTCAGTGGCAGGTGTGATGGACTTATTATTGTGGTCAATTTGAGCAGGAACACCAGCTGGACTGAGTTAGTGTGGTTCTGGGTGTGGAAGAGCCACCTGAAGTTTACTGCCAACACAATGTAAAGGGGAACAAGAGCAGAAGATGGGGGCCAGCTGTTTGCCAGAAGAAGCTCTGTTGTGGCTGGTTCTCCTGAAGGGAACTTGGCTGTTCTCATCGCAGAAGGAGCTCAGGGCCTTGCTGTTGTTGAGGATGGCTGCTATTCGCTTCAGGTGAGCTGTGGTCCTCATCTATGCTGCGTGCATCGTATCCTGGTTCCAGTAAAGACTTCTTCAGGCTTTTAGTGCAGACACAGCTGCACATGGGACGTTGCTGTGGGCTCCCAGCCCTTGATTGGCTCTTTCAGGTCTCCAGTGTATAGATAGACAGTTGGAGCTCTCCCTGCATTTGGCTTGTGTGTGTGAATGTTGTAACTTGTACTTGTCCTATATTAATTCTGCTCTGTTGCAAGCCATCATTTTGGGGGGACTAATTTTTTTTTTACTTCATTATCTATTCTAGATATTAGTCCACTATCTCAAGTGTAGCCAGCAAAAATTTCTCTTCTGTATGTTTTCTCTTCACTGTTGGTTTTCTTTGCTGTACAGAAGCTTTGTAATTTGATACGATCCCATTTGTTGATACTTGATGTTATGTTCAAAAAGTCCTTGCCTACACCTATGTCTTCAAGCATTTTACCTATTTTACCTTCCAGTAGGTTAGTGTTCTGTTTTAATACTTAGGTTTTTGATCAATTTTGATCTTAGTTTGGCACATGGTGAGAGATGTGGGTCTAGATTCGATCTTTTGCATGTGGATAGCCAGTCTCCCCAGCACCAATTTTTAAAGAGGCTACCTTTCTCCCAGAATATGTTTTTGGCCCCTTTGTCAAAAAATCAAACCAGTGAATGTGCCTGTAGTTGGTTCTGCTTTCATTAGTTTTATCCATTGATCCATTTGTCCATTTTTGTGCCAGTACTATGATGTATTTATCACTGTAGCTTTGTAATATACAGTAGCTTGAAATCAGGATTGTGATGCCTCCCGCTTTTTCTTGTCGCCCAGGATTGCTTTTGCTATTCTGGTCTCTTCTGGTTCCATATAAATTTTAGGGTTGTTTTTTCTAGTTCTGTGAGGAATGCTCCTGATATTTGATTGAGATTACATTAAGTTTATTTAGCAGTTTGGGAAGTATGACCATTTTGACAATATTGATTCTTCCCATCCAGGAACAGAAGATACGTTTCCATCTTTGGATGTCTTCTTCGATCTTCTTTTTCAGTGTATTGCAATTTTTGTTATAGAGGTCTTCCATTTCCTTGGCTCAGTTAGTTCCTAAGTATTTATTTGTTTTTTGAAGATATCGTGAATGATATTGTATTCCTAATTTCTTTCTCAGTGAGTTCATTATTTGTGTACAGAGACACATTAATTTTTGTATCCCACAATTATTTTGTTTGTTTATTCGCGCCTAGAGGCTGCCAAACTCCAAGTGACCCTGTCATTATTTTTACCCTATCCTGCAAATTGGGTTTTAAGTTAGAACACTTGCTCTAGGAAAACAGTTAATTTTTAAATTAGATATGCAGAGTTCAGAGTATTGAGCTACAGACAAAATGTTTTATGAGTTGCTAATTCCCACCATTGAATAGATTGAACCCGCCCTTTAGAAGGGAACCTCAGCCTCCGGCAACCTAGTCTCCTCTTCTAGGCAACCAATCAACTTTTATGTATATCTTCATTTCCCCTCTTTTTGTACTATGGCTTCTCTGCTACCCTTTTAAGAATGTATTCCAGGATTTTTTTATATTATTTTAAAATTTTCTATATTTTAATATAGTATTTCCTCATTTTCTTTTAATGTTTGCTTAATACTCTCTTGTACAGATGTCAAATTTTATTATTTATTTACTTTACTGTGAATAGACATTTAATTTTTTCCCCAAAACTTGATTTCACAAAAATAATTTTGTATTTTTCAGATTGTGAATTTATAGTAACAGATTTTTTTTTTGGTTTAATTTTCACCACGTTTTAAACTTTGTTTTTGGATAAATACTTACATGTTTACAAATGCATTATATAAAAGGGAACATTGCAAAATGTCTTTTTCCCTTTCCTGTCTACTTTTTGCCATAGGCAACTACTGTTATTAATTTCTTGTATATTCTTAAGATATTTTTCCATATCCTGTCAGAAAAATGTCAGCATCCTACACACGTTGCATTTTATTTTAAAAAAATTTTGTGGGGTGAGGTGGTGCATGCCTGTAATCCCAGCCCTTGGGAGGCTGAGGCAGGAGGATTGCCTTGAGTTGAAGGCCAGCTTGGACTACATAGTGAGACTCTGTCTCAAAAACAAACAAATAATAAAAAAAACCCAAAACAAAACAAAAAATTTTTAATACTAAATCATGAATATGTACCACATCACTATTTAATTTATTTACTAAGAACGTGTGTTCGTACGTTGTAGATATACGTAGTGATCGCATTCATCATAGTTAATTTGTGCCTATACATGATGTATCTTGGTTTTCCTCCTCTTCCCCACCCTCCTTTCCATTTCCCCTCCTCTCTTTATTTACTGTAGTTTTATCTACATTTTCCCATTTTTTCCCTTTTTTCTTCTTTCCTTCTCTCTTCCTTCCCTTCCTCCTCCTCCCTCTCTAGTTCTCTTCCCACTCGGATATTATCTTTCTTTTTCACAATATCTATTACAACTTTTTGTCCTTATTTACACTTACAAATTGTGTTGCTAAACATGGTTGTGCATATATCATTGTGGTATGATGTTTTTAATTCTTCTGGGGAGATACCTAGAAGAAGAATAGGTGGATCAAATGGAACCTCTAGTTGTAGTTTTTTTGTTTTTTTTTCTTCTTTTTCTTTTTTTTTTTAGTTGTAGTTTTTTTAAGAATCTCCACACTGATTTCCACAATGGTTGGACCAGTCTACATTCCTACCAACAGTGGAGGAGGGTTCCTTTTTCTCCTCAGGCACACCAACATTTATTATTGGTTGATTTCTTGATAATAGCTGTTCTTTCTGGAGTGAGATGGAGTTTTAGCATTGTTTTGATTTGCATCTCTCGAATGACCAGTGATGCACATCATTGTTTAAAGGAAATTTTTTCTTTATTTTATAAACAGCTAC